>JANHAO010013137.1:0-15997 GCA_026873985.1 Saraca asoca
AATAATCTTTCTAAGGCTAACAATCTCATTAAGGTTAATAATCTCGTTAAGGCTAACAATCTCATTAAGGTTAATAATCTCGTTAAGGCTAACATTATGATTACGAAAACTCAAAACAAAATCGGTGGTGAGACGGCCCCAGAGCCTACCTCAGTGATGCACTCAACTTGATAATGGGCCGCCAGCCTACTACAGCGTAAGGATGCTAAAGCAAGTCATTGCAACTTTCACACAACTAACTGCCCGTAGCTCTCATGTAGACAAACTCTCATGCCTTACATGAGATCTCTCGATCACAACTTGCATACGATCCCACTCTCACTTGCAATAGATTAAGTGACCAGGAAGATAAAGCACAGTCGATTGGCTAAAAGAGCATTTCATTAACTATCAGAAGTTTACATACAATGATGCATGAAGCATCTGATACAATATTTAAAAAGAAAGAAGAGCTTATATAGCAGAAAGACCTCATCTAATGAGGTAAAATTACATCAGGAGAAGAAATGCAGAAACAAAGGAAAAAGACTGGAAAGCTTGGCACTACCATTGCTACAAGAAGCAACAAAAAGCCAACTGCCAGTCAGTGAGATCCCGCCTACAGGAAGGACAATAGCCTCTAACTACTTATGCTTATTTCCCTCTGGCGCTTCTTCCTAAGCTAGACCCAGAGCAATTCAAAAAGTAGTAAAGTACCTGCTGGCCAGGCAACAGCACCATAAGCAACATCGAGGAAAATAACCCAGGGTTAGAACAAGATCCCCCAGGAGCCCATTGGATGAATCCTATGATAGAGCCACGTGTAACGGGCTATCCATGCCTCCTAGCATTCTACAACAGGCCATCCATGTCTCAATGAGCTTCGTTGGAAGCCAAGTCACCAAAATGCAAGGGGCTTATTAGTCTCCTCCATTGAACTTCTCTGAGATGAAAGAGAGAATGCCCCAGGCTATAAAAAGACCCGCTCAGCCCTTCGAAGAATCCAGAGAATATCTAATTCGATCTTTATCAAATGGCCCGAAAAGAGCAACAATGCCACGCCAATGGCCAAAAATGGCAAACAGAAGAAAGCATGGCCTAAAGCAGAACAGAAAGACATCTAATATGACACTTCGATCAAGGGACGACACTGATTGAAGATATGAATCAAGCCTAAAAAAACTTACAACTCCCGGTCCGTAAAGAAAACTGAGAGTTTGAGGGCTTATGTTATAGGTGAAAAGTGGCCTTGAAAAGAACAAGCCCCCGAGCATGACAAAGGCTAGGCCCCTCACCTCACCAAAGGCGCCCAGCAAGATTTGTTTTGCCCTCTGCTAGAAAATGGCACAGCAAAGTCATCCCGATATCATCCCGCAAAGCAAGCCTCATCTTGCTCGCTATGAGACAGTGATATAGCGAGATAATCATAAGACCAGCTCGACAAGTAGCCACTTATCCTACTTGAATTTGCTACCTCGCTATAGCAACATGGAACCTGCTATAACGGTTCCCATGATGACCCCAAGCCAGGAACCCCCACTTGGTACGCCAAGCACCTCGCATGGTAAAGCAGCACCAGGTGACAAATATAGATAGATGCTAGTCTACAGCCGAGCAAAGGGACCTGCCCTGTAGCCTACATCCTGCAATAGCTGAACTGTAGTCTTTTACTATCTTTTCAATTTATATCTTGAGGTAACACAATTGTAGCTTGTAATTAATGTATGTAACTCCTCCTTCCTCTATAAATAGGATTGCATTGTTAGAAAAGGGGAGAGGCCAAGAACTCTATAAGCAGAAACTCTGCTACAACCATTTCTCAATACATTAATAAAATCTCCATCGTCGACGTAGGGTCCAGTGCCGCCCAGATTTGGCCGAACCACGTTAAAAACACTGCGTCTCTCTTTTCTTCTTCCTCTCAGACCATCTCCTTCTACACTTCAAAAGCAGCATTAGTCCCTAAACTCCTCCTGTTGGCCAGATTTTGAGACCATCTATATGAACTGAAATCCAACATCAACACTATTTGATAGGAATTGATTCTAAAATTGATTCTCGAGATAGGATTACATACTTAACTTTAAAAGGTTATAACTTTTTGGTTTCAAGCTTATTTAAAGCAAAATACATATTGTTGGAAATTTATTTGAGTGTACTTTCAAATATTACTTGTTTTAGTCTCATATCTTATGTGGTTTCAGAGACATCATAAAAACAATGAGCAATAGTCAAAAAGATTTGATTGTGAAAAATTGATTTTTGGACTCAAATTGAAAATATCACAACTCTTTCATATCTTAATCATTTTAAGCAAATTTGATGTGCATGGAAATCTCTTGGAGTCTATTTTCATATGAAATAAATGTCATAATTAAATAATAAATATTTTGTGGGATATGATCAAAAGAGTGACCAAAGGTTTTGATCTAGCTAAGATTTTGTTACTATATTTGAGATCTATGCTATAAAAACTCTATATTACAAGAAAGCCTAAACCTAAAAAGAAAAATTATACCCATTGAAGTTCTCAGGCTTCGTAGATGCTTCAAAGCTTCCATAACTTCAATTTTTTAATTCTTCAATATTTGGGGCATCCATTCGCTCTTGAATTTCTTCCTTTTTCCTTCTTGAATTAAGCATAATAAGATTTTTCATTTGTTGATTGCAATACCCACTCTTATTCATTCCTATTAGCCTTTCTTATATAAAATACATAAACTTTGCAAGTCATATAGTGAGTCCAATCTAATTTATAATGAATCAAGGTTCAAATATATAAATATAACAAGTTAGCACTGGAGCATGCATTATCATCATATCACACGTACTTATCAACCATAATATAACATGCCTATTATGGTTGTATAAGATATCATACTTTAGCACATAGACATAAGACATACAATGTTATTCTAACACTCATTTGTCATTATCAGAACTTGTCATGTTGAACCTTTGGCTAATAATTGTCAGAAATATAGGTATTTGGGTAGGATGTGTGGCCTTCCATCTATTGTGTAGGCCCCCTAACTAACTTCAAAAAAATAAGGGAAACTCTATCCCATTTTGTATAAATTTATAAAAGAATGATTTAAGCCTTATTTGAGTATTTTGCTATTTGATATTAGTAGAAACTGAAACTATACAGTGGGCCATCAAAAGCCCAGGGAAAGCTGAATCTGGCCCAGTGACAAGTTCACCAGATCGCTATATAAAAGCCCTCAGCTCGCATAAGACCCAAGCTCACTAAACGAATGAGCTTGAAGTCAAGAACCAGTGACATCTTCGACATACAGGCTCAAGTCCACAACAACATATTCTTGCTTAGCTAGAAGCCTACTGAAGTCAGGCATAAAGCTAGCAAGCAACTTGCATTGCCACTCTAAAAATATGGCCAATAGGCCCCACTTACAGAAGGAAGCTTGTAAAAGCCAGGCCCTAGTACCCTAGATGGTCTTGTACAATATGTATAGTTAATTTAGTTCCATTTGTACCCTCCATGCTCTTATAAATGGGGGCTAGGATCATTGTAAAAAGAGGGATAAGAGGACATAAGAAACTAGCATAAACTCTACTCTGAAAGCATTTCTTCAATGCAATAGAATACCTTCGTAGACGAAGGGTTCAGTTCCACCTGAATTTGGCCGAACCACATTAAACTCTATGTACTTCTTCTCCCCTTTCCCCCCCTTTTTTCCTCCTACCATTCAACATCCTTTCCTCACCTCAGCGATCGGAGAATAGCTCGGGTCCTCAAAGAAGCCCCTTTATTGACTGGATTTGAATTGAACCAAAATCCACCATTAACATTTTGGCACACTTTGTGGGACCTTTCTGTTCTCTGGTTCTCTCTCTCTGATTGATCCCGTTCAAATTGAAATGGCAAGAGGAAAGGCCACCAGGAAGTTAGATATTGTTACCAACCAACTGGAAGGTCACACTGTAAGCTCCTCTATCACTAGAACTACTGATGGTTCGGCCTCCCCAATTCACTGTCAACCCGGTGTCACCATCATCTAGGCCGATGAAGCCCAGGCATGGCATCAGTGCCGAGAGGCATTCAAAGGCTCGATAAAGAAGATGGCTGAAGCATTTCAGATGCTAGCTCAAGCTTAGGCTCAAAACGTGCAAAGATAAATAGAGGTTGTCACACCTAGAATCATCCCCCAGTAGCAGTGAGTTAGAACTTCAAACAAAGCTAGCCGCAAGCACGTCTCGAACCACTCCCCTCATGACAAGGAGGATATGAGAAGTTGCCAGGACTCCAGTCAAAAGTCTGAGAGATTGCCATTGATGGTGGAGGAACTATTCCATAGGGTGAAACAACTACAGGCACACCCCCAAACTCGAGGTGATCAAGGGCATACCGAGGAATGAACTCCCTTCTCCAAGAAGATTGAAACAAAGCCCCTCCCTTAGAAGCTCAAAATTCCCACCTTTCCACTTTACAATAGAAATAATGAATGGTACAATCACCTGGATATGTTCAACGATCAGATGGATCTTTGAGCAAACAACCTTCTAATTAAATGTTGTGTCTTTCCCATCACCCTAAGGGATGCCCTTGAGCTTGGTTCAGGAACCTCCCGGCCTGCAGTATCAATAGATAGGAAGAATGTCAGCAAAAGTTTCTTGACCACTACAGGGCACTGAAGAGGCAACTCGCACCCCCTTGCCACCTCACCACAATCTTTCAGCATAGGCATAAGTCTCCAAAAGACTACATTACTCGTTTTAGACATGAGATCGATAGTGTGGAAAGCCCATCCAACAAAAGCATTCTGGCGGCGATATCTGTTGGACTTCACAAAGATGGTAAACTATATAAAAGCATATACAAATCCCCAATAGCGGACTTGGGAGAATTCTATGATTGTGTTGCCAAACAAATTAGGTGGGAAGAGACGTTTAGTATGAAGAAGCCCAAGCTGGACAACTCAGGTCTGGGTAAGAGGAAAAATAACGGTGAGGATGTGAAAAATATCCCTAACTCCTGATTCACAAAGAAGGCCAAGACTGAATAACTTCAGCAATTAGCTCACAATCAGCACTATAGTATCTTATTAGATACTCCTAATAGAATCCATGTAATAAAAAAGAGTAAAGAGGACATTGGGACTCCTGCTCCTTTGCGGGTACCTCGCGCGGGCAACAACACGAACAAATTTTGCACATACCATAACGAAGTAGAACACAACACTTCAGATTGTCGAGCTCTCAGAGACACCGTCAAGGATCTGATTAAAAGAGAATGTCTAAGAGAATATGTGTTACAACCTATGGCACAGCAGCCTTCTCAACCCCAACAGGATCTCGAACAAGAGCAAGTAACTATAGTAACAACTATATACTAAACTTGTAATCTGATAGGTAAAAGCATTCTAAATCTTTTGTAGATTAATCCATATGGGTTCTTTAGAGAAATTCTGGAAAGTGTTTGACTCAACTTTGAAATTCTGAGAGATACATGCTTTACAAATCAAGCCTCAAATTATGACCAAGCTCCACAATTATGTGATTGAACTTCGTAGCTTCCATATGATCTAATAGCTCATGCATGCCAACAACTTTCTTAGCCACCGCATGCACGTAGCACCCTCATCATGCATATGAGCAACTTTCTTAGCCACCTGCGCATGTGTGCAATTAAAAGCTCATGCATACGAGTAACTTTCTTAGCCATTGTGCACACTCAGTGACTTTACTACATGTTCGAGCAACTATCTTAGCCACCATGCATTGCAACCCTCACCATGCATACGAGCAACTTTCTTAGCCATCGTGTGCATGTGTGCAATTAAATGCTCGTGCGTACGAGCAACTTTCTTAGCCACCGTGCATTGCAACCCTCACCATCCGTACGATCAACTTTTATGAGCAACTTTCTTAGCCACCGTGTGCATGTGTACAAATAAGGACTCGCGCGTACGAGTAACTTTCTTAGCCATTGTATGCACACAACCTAAACTTCGCAGCTATCATACGACCTAATCTTCGTAACTATCATGTGACCTAAACTTCGTAGCTATCATGCGACCTAAACTTCGTACGTATCATGCAAATTGAATTTCACAGCTATCATGTGAACTAAATCTTATAGCTCTCATGCAATCGCACACCCTAGCATCTTTTGATTGTTCGCATATTACTTATTTACATGTAAGTCAAATTTATTAATTGATCAAAGGTATTGTCGATTGGTTACTTGATTATTTCTATGCAGAATTAACATTTATTGTCTAAGAATTACAAGACAAAATAGCTGAACATTAAAAGAGAAGAGGAAGATTTTATTCAACAAAAAACCTCAACAAGGTACATATACATTACCAAAAGCCAAGATACAAGTCAGGAAAATCGTTAAAAAAAAGAAGCAAGAAGAAAGAGGAGAAGAAAAGAGTCGGCTCCCTTGGAAGAAAGACTAGCGCGCAAGAGGAAAGCTCTTAATCAAAAGGCAAGCCACCGAAGGAAGAGCCTCAACCGATTGAAAGTCCACTAACCCACATAAACCCTCAGTTTTCTTCCTCCAGCCTTGATTCTCAAAGGTGAGAAAATCTGGAAACACCCACCAAGGTGGCAGAAAAGGAGAAACCTCATAAATATGAGGATATAATTTGGGATTCATAAGAGATCCCTCCATATTACAAGAAAAGTATGGACTTTGAAGCTCCTTATGTGGCAGACCATACACACTTCACGCAAAGGGCAAAACATCAGGATATCAAGGGTTTATCTGAAACAACCATTTCAACACTCTCTGAGAAAAGAAGTAAAATTCCTGTGCTTTAAATAGGACTCAGCCTGAAGGAATCGAAGGATCCAAAAGGGAGACTCCAATCGCTCTCATTCAATGGTTTGGAAGAATATGAGACCAGCACACTAATAGCCACAATACACGTTTGACCTGGAGAAATGAAATGGTAAGGTGATTTGAAAGGCTTTGATTGCATAATCGTCTATGACCGACTCTAGAAACATTTATCAGACTTAGAACTGGAATGAGCCAAATAAGGGCCTAGTGACAAAAGCTTATCCATGAAGTCCCTTGAGTCTCATAGAACTCCAGCTCACTAGAAAGCACCTTGCAAATGAGGATAAGTGCACAAGATAAAGGTTAGACTTATGACATGTCATCACTATGAATGGTTTTGTTAGAAGAGGTCTTACTCTTAGCTCGCAAAGCGAACTGAGAGTTGGGGACTAATGATATCAATAGAAATTGAAACTGTGCAGTGGGCTGGCAAAAGTGCAGGGAGAGCTAAATCTGACCTAACGATGAGTTTGCCAAATCACTATATAAAAGCCCTTAGCTCGCATAAGACCCAAGTGTTGAAGTAAGGCATAAAGCCAGCAAGCAACTTATACCACCATTTTGCAAATACGGCCAATAAGCCCCACTTGCAAAAGGAAGCCTGCAAAAGCCAGGCCCTAGTATCCTAGGTAGTCTTGTACATTTAATATTTAATATAATAGATGTATAGTTAATTTATTGTATCCTCCATTCTCTTATAAATGAGGGCTAGGATCATTATAAAAAAAAAAGGGACGAACGGACATAAGAAACTAGCAGAAACTCTGCTCTGAAAGCAATTCTTCAATACAATAGAATACCTCCATGGATGTAAGGTCCGATTTCACCCGGATTTGGCCAAACCGCGTTAAACTTTGTGTACTTCTTCTCCCCTTTCCCCCTTTTTTTCCTCTTGTCATTCAACATCCTTTCCTTGACCCGACAACTGGAGAGCGGCTTGGGTCCTCAAAGAAGCCCCTCCGTTGGTTGGATTCGAATTGAACCAAAATCCACTATTAACACTATTTTATAACCTTTTTTGTGAGTTGTCTTATATTTGATAATTGCTTTTCATTATTCATATAGGAAATTGCAGTGAATCTAGAGTCTAGGTATAAGATTAAGGCTTATGAGAAGGTATCCTTGGTGACTTCCTATGCCAGTCACTTCTTCGAAGTTAGGACATGATAGATCCTAAATCCATACAAAGCAACTCTAGTACTAGTTATAAAATAAATTAAGATCATGTATGAATTTAGTCAATGAGCTCATAACAATGCTCAAATGAACATTGTAGATGTAAATCTTTCCTTCCATCTCCTCTCTACAGTAGGCAGATTTTGATGGGCGCAAAGCAAATAGATAAATTTCACATTATTAATTAATTAAATGTTGGAATGGAGACCTATCCATTAAGTGAAAAACCCTAATTGATCCTCTTTTCACAAATTATTATAGGATTTAGGCCTATATTGTACTACTAACCTACATCCCCTAAATAGGTGCGCATATCCCACTTAAATTACAATAACGGTGATTTTATCATGCATGTCCCTTTTACTACATCTAATCATCAACCCAACACTATCTTAAGGCACAAACACATTAACCTTGCCTTTCATGTTTCCACAAAATAAAAGTTATCTACAAAATGATTTACATATTATCCAACATTGCTACTAAAGTTTTCTTATTCGTTATAGAGGAGGGGCAACGTATGTATACTCTTGGTTGAACATTTTAAGGAGTGAACATATTAAAATTTTATAATAATCTCATATAAATAGGTACAACAACGCCCTTATAAAATTTGTGAAAAAACTAAAAAAATATATTATGCTGATATAAAATTTATGAAAAAGATAATGATTTATTTGCCTTTTACATGAATTGTTTAATTCATCTCAAATCAATAAGTTGAAAAGTCAAAAAGAAGAGTGAAAACAAGAACTTCATGTTCATATGGTTGTAGAAAAAAAAAATTCTGAATCCATGATAGACAAGTCAATTAGTAGTTTTGGTCCAAAATAGTACTCACAAAGAAAACAAATTGGCAACTAATTACTTATCTCACATTTGGTTCACGAGATCATATATTTTTAGGAATCCTAGCATTTTCATAATATGATTCTGGGGAATGTAATTTCTAAAAATATCACATTACCATGTTTGGTTTAATTAAAAAGATTTTTAGAAATGCTATAATATTATATTTTAATTAATTTAATATATTTTTAAAAATATTATTAAATCATAAAAAAATATTCTCGTCAGAAATTCAACAATTAATATCAAAAGTGGATTGGTCAATTGTAGTAATCAGTGGTCTATAGTAGTAAGTCGTGATGGACAGTGGTTAACAGTAGTAGGTGGTAGAAGACGATAGTTAACGATGATAAATAGTGGAGGGTGGTAGTCAACAATAGTGGGTGATTGAGGATAGTGGTCAATGGTGATTGGTGATGGTGAGCAGTAGAAAATAATATTGGATGGTGGTGATCAATAATTAATGACAATAGATGGTAGTAGGTTGAGTTGTGAGACATTAATGAAAAGTAAACAAAATAGTCTTTTTATATAATTAAAGCATTCCCATTATAAAATACCCATCTCCCCATGAGAATATTTTGAGACAATAGTGGGTTAAGAACATTCTCGAGTAAATTTTTTTAGATTTTGAATCAAATATAAAAATTTAACATTGCCTTAGAACATTTCAAAAATATGAAAAAGATTCTGCAAACCAAACCCCACCTTAAACGCAATGAAGAGACGACAAGATAATTTAACTCTAAAACTTCTAACATGTATAAGAAAACACATCAACTTGTAATGAGGAAACAAGTTATCATAACCACACCTACATTTGATAGCAAACACCCACATATCATTTATTTATTAAATGCCTTCTAATCATCAATATCACTTTTCCAACATATACTCTTATTCGAAATCATAAAAAAAAAAATTATAATTCCAATTCACTTGGATTTGAAATTGTGCAACAATATCCATGAAATTTTAAGAAAATTTTGATAGATAAATTTAAAATTTGCCAATTTTCATGAAGATAGACTATATCCACATATATTAATTATAAATTTAAGAGGAGAAATATATATTAACAAAGATAATATGATGAGGATAAAGTAGAACGGATTTAGACTATATGATACATCAAAATATAAATAGCAAAAATTCATAAAAAAGAGAGTTTGAAAAGATGATCGGAGTTTTCATAGGTATTCAAACCGTAGATTATACCAAGTTATAAACACTCCTATGATATTTAGGTACCATGACTAGAACAACCTGTAAAGAAGTATAGGCGATGGAGACTGTCAAAAATCCCTCTAGAACTTAAGTCAGAGCTGATAGTAATTGTGTGAGTGAAAGTATTCAAAATTTAAGTATTATAACAATACATAATTATTTATAAATCCATACCAACAGAATAATCACCTTTTACTAGAATATTAATCAGGACTTTAGATGCCCACATGTTCACATACAATTAGCTTATTAATTCTTATTCATCAAATAGTGCACATTTTCAAACGAGGAGCAAAAATCATGTAATTTTTCTGATCCATAAGAGAGGTCAATTTAATTCTCTTATTAATTTCAAAAATTAGGTCCAAGATTGTCAAAGCTCCCCTGCATTCTGTTCAATCACCATTAGTTCCTTTTGTTATTTGATACATAATATCATTTCATATGAATTCAAGAATTATAATTCTTTAATTTTAAGTTACAAAATCATATTACATTTAAGTATGTTGTAAAATTATATTTTAAATAATGTTAGAAATAAGAGTGCTATTGTAGATGTAATTATTGATGCAGGCTAGCGGCAATTCATTATCCCAACAAGTATAAAATGAAACAACGGTAACACGGAGGAAGGGGAATCTCGAGACGCTTAGTAAACTTCCAACTATTTTCTTGCAAAATTTATCTGTAATTAATGCCTCTTGCCAATCTTTGCGATTTCATTACTTATCCGTTGTCTCTGTTCGATTAACCAGAACAAAGTTGCTAAAAGCTGAACTGCTTTTCCATTTCACCAAATTTCTACTGCTAACAATTTCATTTCTGTTTAAGCTATAACTGCGGCTAATCGGTGTTCATTCAGAAGATGGCTTTGGTGGGAGAGGCATTTCTTACTGCTGTTGTGCAAACCCTGGTCAAGAAGATAGCTTCAAGCAAGTTCCGAGACTTTCTGAAGAGGAACCTGAACGTTTCACTCCTTGATGAGGTTAAGATGAAACTGCTTGCACTGAATGCAGTTTTCAATGATGCAGAGGAGAAGTAGATCACTAATCCTGCAGTTAAAGATTGACTAGATGAGCTTAAAGAAGCGATTCTTGATTCTTGATGCAGAGGACTTATTTGACCAAATCAATACTGACTCGTTCGGATCCATGCTGAAGATTCCTGAATCTCAAAGCGTTACCAATCAGGTGTGGAACTTCTTTTCTTCTCCTTTTAACCAATTCTATAGGGAGAACAATTCAAGAATGGAGGACTTGTCTCGGAGGCTTGATTGTTTTGTCCAACAAAAGGATATACTTCGTTTGCAAAGGGAAGGATTGTTGCCCATAGAAGGCCCACAAGCTCGTTTGTGAATGAATCTCTTGTGGTTGGTAGAGAAGAAGATAAAGAGAAACACAAAATATGTTATTGTCTAATGATGATACAAACAATCATAACTTTGGAGTTCTCACTATTTTAGGCATGGGAGGTGTGGGGAAAACAACCCTTGCTCAACTCCTTTATAATGATAAAGAGGAACACACTTTGACTTAAAAACTTGGACTTGTGTGTCTGAGGATTTTGATGTCATTAGGGTAACCAAAACTCTTCTCCAGTGTGTCAACTCTAATCTTTGTAATAGCAATAACTTGGATTTTCTTCCGAGTTGAATTAAAAAAGCCTGTGGGGCCAAAAGTTTTTGTTCGTCTTGGATAACTTAAGGAATGTCAAGTATGGTGACTGGGATGACTTGTAAACTTATTTTAATGGCAGGAAGGCTGGAAGTAAGGATATCATTACTACACGTCAACAAAGAGTTGCAGAGATTACACATACTTTTCCTATTCATAAGTTGGGACCTCTATCGGATGAAGATTGTTGGGCTTTACTTGCTAAGCATGCATTCGGAAAGGAAGATTCAGACAGATCTCCTGACTTAGAAGAGATTGGAGAAAGGACTGCAAAAAATGTGATGGCTTGCCAATAGCTGCAAAAACACTTGGAGGTCTTCTACGGTCAAAAGCGGACCCCAAGGAATGGAATAAAATTTTGACCAACAATATTTGGGATATACCAACTGATGATATTTAACTGGCTTTGTGTTTAAGTTACCTTTATCTTCCAGCTCATTTGAAGAGATGTTTTGGTTATGGTTCCATTTTCCCCAAGGACTACCCATTGAGTAGAAAGCAACTAGTTCTATTGTGGATGGCAGAAGGCTTAGTTGAACAATATGAATCTGCAAAAGAATTGGAAGAGATAGGTGATGAGTATTTTATTGAATTATTATCAAGATCATAAATTCAACAAAGGACAATGAGAGCCAAGAAGTTTTTGTCGTGCATGATCTTGTCAATGATTTAGCTAAAATTATATCAGGAAAATGTTGTTTTAGGCTTGAGGATGGTGAAATTCCAAAAAATGTTTGCCATTTATCTTATAGTGTAGAAAAGTATGACACTTTGAAGAAGTTTGAAGAATTCTGCAAATTGAAATGCTTGCAAAGCTTCCTACCACTCACCTCCAACCCACAGAAGACCTCTAACTTAACCAGAAAGGTGGTTGATGATTTGTTACCAACATTCAGATCATTGCGAGTTTTGTCAACGTCACAATATCAAAATATCACTCAGCTACGGGATTCTATAGCCAATTTGGTGCAGCTACAGTATTTGAACCTGTCTTATACTAGAATTGAAACCCTGCCCAATGCTACACGTATGCTATGCAATTTGCAAACCCTGATTTTGTCTCACTGTTCCAGCCTCACAGAATTGCCAGCACATATAGGACAGTTGGGTAATTTACATCATCTTGAAATTAGTGGGGCAATCTTAAAGGAGCTACCAATGTAGATTATGGGATTAACAACCTTCGAACTTTGACTGTTTTTGTTGTCGGCAAGCAACCAGATGGAAGTTGGAGAGCTCAAAAAAATTTCCTCACTTGGGAGGAAACTTTGAGATTTTGAACTTCAAAATGTAACTAATCCCATGGATGCTTTTGAAGCCAACATGAAGAAGAAATTAAACAATGAGAAGTTATTGTTGGACTGGAGTAGAGATGCTGAACAAGATTCACGAGTGGAAAAGGATGTAATCATACAGTTGCAACAGCCTAGAAATGTGAGGGAACTCACCATCAAGTGCTATGGTGGGACTAGCTTTCCAAGTTGGTTGGGAGATTCTTCATATTCTAATATGGTGTCCCTTTGTGTTCATGATAGCAATTATTGTGTATCACTGCCACCGCTTGGGCAACTGCCATCCCTCAAGAAGCTATCTTTTATTGGGATGCAACTATTGGAAATTGTTGGGCCTTACTTTTATGGTGAGGTTGGAGGTTCTAGTTATTTTTTTCAACCCTTTCCATCATTGGAGCATTTGGAATTTCTGAATATGTCAAATTGGGAGGAATGGCTACCACCGATTGACAGTAAAGGCAGCAAAATTCCTTTTCCTCTTCTTAAAAGGTTGATCTTAATTAACTGTCCTAATCTAAAGGGATATTTGCCACGGTATTTTCCTTCCTTGATTAATATTCATATATCAGAATGTTATCAACTACAGACAATGCCCTCTGATCTGCGACGGATTACATCAATTACACATTTTTCAATTAGGAAAGAAACCCAGGGGCTGTTGCTGGAAAATGATTCTCAGTGCTTATTGGAAGGTGTAGCAATTAGTTACTGCAAGAACCTACCATCTTTGCTGAAAATGATTCTGGACAGCAATTGTCTTAAACGCTTACATCTTGGATCCCTTCCATCTCCTACTTCGTTTCCAAAGGATGGTCTGCCCACTTCCTTGACATCACTTTCTATCTGGCACTCTCAGAATTTAGCATTCCTGCCTCATGAAACTTGGTGTAATTACAAGTCACTAGTAGATTTGGCCATATTTCACAGCTGTGATTCACTTGTGTCCTTTCCATTGGACCGTTTCCCGGCACTCAAATACTTCTATATTGATGGTTGTAGCAAACTCCAATCCCTATCTATTTCAGAAACTTCTGTGCGTCATCCATCAAGTCTTCAATCATTGTCTATATTTGGCTGCAATAATCTTATGTCATTACCTGAACAGATTCACACGCGCACTGCTCTTCAATATTTAACTATTTCCGATCTTCCAAATCTAGCATCATTTGGTCAAGCAGTTTTGCCTCCCAATTTAAGCTCATTTATTGTATGTGGGAGATATCACTTGTGGGTATAAATAGATGGGGTCTTCAACGGCTCACTTTTCTTAAGTGTTTTAAGGATCCACAATGGTGACGTTGTTAATTTCTTGCTGAAGGAGCGAATGCTGCCCACTTCTCTTGTAAAATTAACGATTTCTGATGTTTCTGATACAAAATTATCAGAGAGAAATGAGCTTAGACACCTTGCCTCTTTGGAAGATCTCAGGATTGAAGATTGTGAAAGGCTTGAGTGCTTACCAGAAGATGGGCTTCAACGCCTCACATCTCTCAAACGTCTATATGTTACAAATTGTGAAAAGCTTGTGTCCTTGCCAAAACACACACTTCCCCCCTCTCTTATCTTACTGTGTATACAGAAATGTCCTTTGTTAGTAGCAAGGTATTAAAGTCAGAGAGGTAAGCATTGGTCCTAGATTGCATATCGCTGTCATAAAAATAAATGGAGAAATAATTATGTGAGATTCCAGCAACTCTGCTAAGACTAAGTCAGTCAATCTACTATTGTTAATCAACTATAAATTCATTCATCAATTAATCATTGGTTTTAAGCGGTCTTTTTTTTTTTTAATTGAATGTTGCAGGCAAACAGAAGTCAGACCAAATGGTTTATATTGTGCATTTCTCCACATGAAATAACAATTTGTTTTAAGCATATTTCAAAGCATTGCATCAGATTGCACCTTCAACTAGGGTAACCAACACAGAAGAAATATAAATTTATTTATTTTTCTTTTATATCTTTGATATCTAAATTGATAAGGAAGCTTCCCTTATGCTTGATGTCTAGTGTTATAATTCAGATATTGGGATGATCTTATGTTGGTGGCAATTTTGCCTGCATCTCTGCAGTATTTAATATTTTTAACTTAATATTACATCTATCTCACCTGTATAGAGCTAATATGACATCCATCTAGCAATTCCCTTACGCGAGATGTCTTTTCTGCTGATCAAACCATCCCAAGAGGCATTGATGCAGAAATTTAATGCTTATGTAGAACTGTGAAATAATCTTACACTTTTATGACATCCATCTAGCAATTCCCTTACGCTAGATGTCTTTTACACTTTTCAAATGTGGAGTTAGATGTTATATAAGGGATGTAACTGGGATTTCATATCAATTTTTCTACATTCTTGGACTTTGTCCCCCAATGTATTGGGCTGAGTATTTCCCCAGGCCATGTGAAAAAGATCGTATGCATTTGACTTCCTGCATAAAATTGAGATAGCAAGTGCTTTAATTTCAAGGGTATTGAATGATCAATAGCATAATGTTCTACTTTCTACTTTTAAGCAATCCTAGTGGCTTGATTCGTGCTTTTCCTTTACCTTTTTCCTCATTGCGAGGACAATTCTAATTTACCTTCAGAAGTAATATTCATCATTATAAATCAGAAACCTCATGCATTCTGACCATCGTATGATCTTTTTTTCCCTCCCTCTAGGTAGTTATGGAGACTATTTGCCTATAGCTACAGCATAGTGGAAATTCCATTGGCTCACTTCTTTTTCAAGCTCCTCATATGACGGTGACGATCTTGTTAATTCCTTGCATGAGGAGCTATCTTAAATACTTCTTGTGTTTGTCCAAATTTGTGATACTTCTGACAGGCTGCCCGGTTCTTTACAAAAGCTGAGTGTCAAAAAATCTCGATGCCTTGATCATATGAAAAAACTGTAAGAATTAATCCCAAATAATATGCATGAAATTAGAATACTGAATAATAAAGGTGATTATAGATCTGACCTGTTGAGGCCATC
>JANHAO010013138.1:0-16004 GCA_026873985.1 Saraca asoca
GAAGCCATTCCATTCAGATTTCACAATTAAAATAGAGAAGAAGGAGAATAAAAGGCTAACAATTGAATGTAAGAAATAAATATCAGGATCTCAGCATTAATTTTTCAAGTTGCAGCCCCTTGGACTGACTACAACTTAGCCTTCCATGGAGGCATGAAAATGAAGAGAAAAATGAGCTAACCTAATGCTACCAGAAAATTATACTAAAACTACTCCTAAACTACTTAAAATTGAACTGGAAAAGCTCCTACCAAAATGGTTTCACCCAGGTAAAAGGAAGGAGGCTACAAGTAGGTGAGTAGGCATGATGGCTGTCTAGTTGCTGCTCTGCCACTGCCATTGCATGATGCACAATTTTGCAGACTGCTTTCTCTTCTTTTCTTCTGATTTTTAGCCTTCCAGCTGGCTGGATGTTTGCTAGATCAAAGGATGTGCAATTGGGCTCAAGTGCATGCCAATTAGCTCCTTAAAAAGTCCAATTCTGTAGAGCCCATTTTTGCAGCATCTTTGCCTGTGAATTGAAGCTCAGTTTTGATGCCCAATTTGATCTCTTAAGCTTTGGAAGTCTTCATATTAATTGTGGATTTATGTGTTAGCTTCCATTTGGCCTTTACTTCATCTCATTTGGACTTTTTTAGCTCGAGTTATAGTTTGCTGAATGTTCGGAGGTCTGGCTGCTAGGATAGGGCTGAGACAGTATTCTAATTATGAATTGAGCTCCAATTTTGGAAGACCAATTTTGTGATTCAGCTTTTGTAGTCTTCATGAAAGTTGTAGATATATCTCTTAACTTTCCTGAAAGATAAGAATTTCATCAATTGGATAAGTGTAGCTCGAGATATAGCCAGATTACATAAACTACTCAAAATGGCCCATTATGCAGAATTTTATAAAATGAATCCAATTAGCACTAAATAAAAAATACACACTAACATAGCTGGAAATAAGCAATTTTGGACCTTAAAATACTAAGTGAGAGGACAAATAGATATGTCAAATATTTTGTTACCAGAGACTTAGAAGAAAATGAATTGAAACTCAAAAGATACAAGAAAAATGGAGATGACAAAAAGAAGAAGACATTAGCTTTGAAAACAGCAAATGCGCTTGATTCATATGAAAATCAGTCTAAAAGTGATGAAGTTGTATATGAAAAAGAAGAAATAACATTAATTAGTAAGAAGTTATAGAGAGTTCTTAAAGAAAAGAGGAATAAAGAAAAAAAAGAAAGCTACTATTCCACCACCAAAAAGAAAGTAGAATAAAGGTGAACAAGGAAGTACGCCAAACACAACACCAACCTGCTTTCAATGCAAAAAACCTGGACACATTGAGCCAGACTATCCAGTGTACTTAAAGAGACAACATGATAATGAAAGAAAGAAGAGAAAATAAGCATCAAAGAAAGGAAATTTAGGTTTTTGGGAAGATGGAGATGCTGATACAAAAGAAGAAGAAGAAATAGATGAAGAAGCACATCTTTGTCTTATGGCTAGATCTGATGAAGATGTTGAGTCATTTTAATATCCATCCTTTTCTTGTGGTGCATATGTTAATGATTTAGATAATGAAATTGAAAATGATTCTGATGATGCTAATGATTTATATGTTGAAATGTATGATTTAAACTAGGAAAGACTTAAAGCAAGTCAAAATTGAAAAAGAAAACTTGCCAAAGAAGTTAAAGCAATCAGAAAAAGAAAATAGTGATCTAAATGATTTAGTAAAGGCATGTAGTCAGTTTAAGTCATATAAATCTGAAATAGCTTTATTAACAAAATCACTATAAGGTTTCATAGGTAGCAATAGAAGATTTAATAAAATGTTAAAGAGCCAGAAACAATTTCAAAGTAAATTTAATTTAGGATGTAAGTAGTCTAAATCCACAAGAAATTTTGATATACATTACATGTTATTATTGTAACCATATAGGACATTATATAAAACATTGTCCATATACAAAATGGCACGTATATTCTGAAACCAAAAGATAGGTTAGTGTGTTTACCTAAAAGTTATCTTGCTAATTTTTCTAACAATCTTGGACCTAATATCAGCTAGGTATTACAAAAGCAAAGGTAAATTTTTGTTTTGCAAATATGCAGATAAAATGCTAAAAGGTAAAGTGAAGTTACTTATGTTGGTCCTAAAAAATGAAGTGAAAGATAAGATATTAATTTGGATCTTGCCCTTATTCATTTAGGAGAATGTCATATACTCTTTAGTTTTGCTATGGATTTTAAATGAATTTAACAAATAGTTTAATAACAATTATATGTAGTATTAAATAATGTTTGATATGCACAACAAAAAACTTTGTATTCAAATAATTGAATTAGATTATTATATCAATAATTTAACTAGTTTATTAGTTGAATTATCAGAGAAACCAAATTACAGAATTGATGAGCAACATTATAAATTGCAGTAAAGTGAAAAGAACAGTAAAGAAATTTTGATACATAATAAATGGTTCAACTTGAATTGAAACCACAATTCAAGTCTACTCTACTAGATCAATACTCAACCGTATGATCACTTTTATTATTCAATACATAGGATTTTAACAGGGCTCTTATCAACCAATTTTTACAAATTACACAAGACTTTCTAGGCTTCTTGCTAACCTATACCACAAGATTTTCTCTGGGCTCTTACAACCTATGATACAAATTTTTTTTAATCTTTTAAAGCTATGATCAACCTGATCAGTTAGAAGATTCTACCAAGAATTCAATGTGCCTTTTACCAATTGTAATCAACCTCATAATCCTACAAGGATGCAAAGGGAAGATCAACCTCTTTCTTTATATTTAAATTCCTAAAACTTAGAAATCTAAAAAGATAAACAAAAGAACAATATAAAGGTATGAGTTAGAGATACAATGCTCAGATTGAGATGGATATCTAGATTATCTAAGGTAAATCCTTCAGCAAGTTGAATCAAGATTGGATTATTTGATGAAAAGTAATGAGATAGCTAGATCACATTTTTGCTCTAAGAGTTTTTCTGCAAATCTATTGTAAATCTATTTTTTATCATTATTAAAACAAATGAGGTTTGGGGTTTTTATAGTTGTGATAACCAACATTTTAAAAAACTAATTTTTTATTCTTGAATCTATTGATGAATCGATTTGTGATGGTTATAACTAACTATAACAAACTCATAACAGATAAATCAATTTATGAATCGATTCAGCTTGTGTGAAAATTCATCAACGAATCGATTGATGAATCGAATCATGGTTTTTGAAAAAAGGTGTTGAATCCATTGGTAAATCGATTCAAAGAAAATTCCAAACCATTGGTAAGAAAATTTTTAAAAGCTTTTCTTTATGAATCGATTAGTGAATTGATTCTAGTTAATTTCACAAGTTTTTATACATAAATCGATTGGTGAATTAATTCAAGTAGTTAAAAATAGTTTTTGTAAAAGTTTCACTTGTGAAAGAATATATAAGGAATTTTTTTGAAAATCTTTTGATCAAATACTTATTAAAAAATGATTATTGCTATCTCAAGTCAAGTTATTTTATAAAACATAATTAGATTAACTTGTTTTAGGACTTACTTACAAAAGATCCTATGAAACAAAATAAAAAAACTTAGTACTAATGTAGATCTTTTGATTAACTTTTAATGAATTTTGAATCCTACAAAACAAATAAAGACTCAAACATGAAGTTAGTTTATGAAATTAACTAAAATTGATTTTCAATTATCAAAACTAAAGAAAAAGTGTAGCTAGGGTAACCTAGGCTAACAATCTCCCTTTTTTTTTATGATAAGAAATAATTTTAGATAAGTATAAAAATATTCAAGATCAAAGTTTAATAAAAGGAAATAAAACTTCATTTTTTAAAAAATTGTTTCATTCTCCCCCTTTCAAAATGACTTATTTTCATATATCACTTTTTCATTTATATCTCCCCTATTTGTCTTATCTAAAATCCTTTAATTCTCCCCCTTTTGGCATAACAAAAAGGCAATAATATATCTTTTTTTAAAAAAAAAATTATACGAAAAAGATTAGAGTTAAAAGAATTTAGAGTAGAATATCTCCATATATACCAGAAACATATGTCAGATAATATATCAAAATTAAAATCAGCATTCCAAATATAATCAATTAATCACAGCAAATGATCAATCATAGTACTGAATATCATATTAAAATATATCATCTAGAATAAAAATATAAACCAAAATGAATATCAAATTATTCAAATAAAACATTGATCAAAATCAAAATAAGATAATGAGTAAGGGTAAAGGATGAAGGGATAATAATAAATTTGGCTAATTATCATTCATGCCAATTCATTTACAAAAAAATTAGAATTCATAACTACATGTTTATGCATCACATAGCAAGATAATTTTCCATCAGAATTAGCTAAATTAGCATAGTACATTTTCACTAATCTAGGATATGTATTTCCTTTAAAAGTAAAAAATTTGTTTAACTTATATTTAGCTAACATGCTAGGTAAATGTGTAGTCTGCAATGGTTGCTCACTAAAACATCTTAGTGGCTCTATTTTCCTATTAGCCAATTGAAGGTAAGATGCATACTCAATGGATGACTTGAAGAATAATTCTTCTTTGACTGGGGTTGACTGCTAGGCTTGAAATTTTTCTTTCCTTTTGGCTGGTAGCTTGATTCTTTTGGCAATGTCTGGAGTTGAAGGTTAGGGTTTTAGCAGAAATTTGAGGGTTTTTGATTTTAGGGTGATTTTTTTGAAATCAATCAGTTAAAAATGTTTGAATGAGTGTATCTAAGTGTTTTGTGAAAGAAATTTGTGAAAAGATTGAGTAAAGCTTGAGATTGGGTTAAGAGAGTTCGAGAGAATTTTAATTTTTTGTTAAGTGGTATCATACGAATGAATTAAAAAATTGATTCGGTATATACAATATAGCACTTTGAATCAATTTAGAGAGCAAAATATTTAAGTATGAATTGATTTGGATATGAATCATTTTTTGGATCCTTATGAGAATCGGTTATAGAATCGATTCATCTAGATTTTTTGAAATTTTTTAGTAATTTTGAGTCTTCTTAAAACTTTGACAAATTCATTAAATTGATTGTAGAATCAATTCATTATATATTTTTTGAGAAGTGAATCAATTGCTAAATCAATTCAAACACTCAAGAAAATTCTGGATAAATTCGAATCGATTATGGAATCAATTAAGGAAGTCCTGAATTTAGTTTTCCTAAATTTGTGTTATCTGAGTGTTTTATTAATCACTCGAATAGCCAATGATCTCCTTAAATCTGTTGAAAACTCAAGTTTCTCTCCATGTACATATAAAACAAACTTAGGGGTATCTCTGATGCCTAAGTTAGTAATTATAAAGTACAAATCAAATCAAACATTTAACATGCAAAGATAAAAAAAAATTACTGATAACTTTGGGGGATATAATATTCTTGGACTTGTGTGAGTGCAACTTCTAATTAGAAATCAACTGTTGCTGTTGTTTTTCTCACACAGACCTGTAAAATAAAATTTAACTTTTCCTGCTAGTATCCAATTGGTCATGGATCCAATTTTGTTAGTAAAATTAACAAGATAATTTTTTGGTAACCATACTAACTTTTTTTTTTTGGTTTCAAAATATATATGCCATTTCTATATAGACAATGTTTTATATGATGGCATTTATGAATATGGTAACAACAGGTAATATATGCAAACCTTCTTTTAGATTTGAATTGCCTATATCCTAAACCAAATCTATTTTGGAACTATTTCTAATTCTCTAGCATTTCATTGAATCTTTTATGACTATTAGTGAATCCATGTAGTGAGTTTGTCAATGTAGATATTTCAGATTTGTATAACTCACACTGATTCCATGCCTTTCTTTCATTCAGTTTCTTAACTAAAACATTTAAATCACTATTTTCCTTTTGTAATTGCTTTAATTCCTTCAGCAAGCTTTCTTTTTTAACTTTGAATTACTCTAGGTCTTTCCTAGTTTTGATAAGTAATTCATACATTTCACTATACAAGTTATCAGTATCATCAAAATTATTTTCATTATTACTAATATCAGTGCCATGAGAAAAGGATGGATATTAAAATACCTCAACATCTTCATCAAATCTAGCCATAAGATAGAGATGTGCTTCTTCATCTGTTTCTTCTTCTTCTGATGAATCAGCATCTCCATCTTCCCAAAAAGCTAAATTCCCTTTCTTTGATGCTTGTCTCTATTTTTTCTTTCATTATCAAGTTGTTTCTTCAAATATATTGGATAGTTAGGCTTAATGTGTCCAGGCTTTTTACATTCAAAGTACGTTGGTATTGTGCTTGATGTACTTCCTTTCTCTCCCTTATTCTGCTTTCTTTTTGGTGGTGGAACAACAACTTTCTTCTTCCCTAGTTCCTTTGTCTTTATGAATCCACTACAACTTCTTGCTGATTAATGCCATTTCTTCTTTTTCATCTACAATTGCATCACTTTCAAACTAATCTTCATCTAAATCAAGTGTGTTTACAACTTTCAAGGCTAATGTCTTCTTCTTTTTGTTATCTCCATTTTTCTTGTATCTTTTGAGTTCCAATTCATGTTCCTTCAAATTTCCAAAAAGTTCTTCTATTGTTGATATGCCCACCTTCAATGATTCCTTGATGGTTGTCACTTTAAGCTATCACTTTTCAGTTAATGGTCTTAAAATCTTGTAAACCAAGTCAGCATTCTCAAATTGTTTGCGAAGCAACATTAGATGGTTAGTGATTGCTATAAACCTTTGAATTTAATCCTTTATTGACTTACCTTCCTTCATCTTAAATATTTCATATTGAGATACTAGAACATGCACCTTTGATGCCTTAACTTGTGTAGTGCCTATATGTGCAATTCTAAGGTATCTCAAATTTCTTTAGTAATAACACAATTAGAGACCTTTTCATACTCATTTGGTGATAAAGAATTAGAAGTTATCCATTTTACTTTAGATGCAAGTAAGTGCCTTTTTCTCTTATCTTCAGTCCATAATGATTTAGGCTTAGGCTATGGAATTCCATTTATCAATGTCATGAGGGGTTCATAACCTTCTTCAACTAAATCTCACATGTCTATGTCTATAGTCTCTATGAAATCCCTAATTTTCTATTTCCAATATGTGTAGTGTTCACCATTGAATCCTGAAGGTTTATGTATAAGAGGACATTCTAACAAGAAAATAAAGTTAGAATCCATTATTTTCTAAAAACTAAAGAAGTATCAAGAGCCAAAGCTCTGACATCAACTATTGGTCCCGAAAAATGAAGTGAAAGATAAGATATTAATTTGGATCTTGCCTTTATTTCTTTAGGGGAATGTTATATACTCTTTAGTTTTGCTATGGATTCTAAATGAATTTAACAAATAGTTTAATAACAATTATATGCAGTATGAAATAATGTTGATATGCACAACAAAAGACTTTGTATTCAAAGAATTGAATTAGATTATTATATCAGCTATTTAACTAGTTTGTTAGTTGAATTATCAGAAAAACCAAATTACAAAATTGATAAATCTATGCAGAAGCCAAAAATTATAAACAAAATTGTAAATTGCAATAAAGTGATAAGAGCAATAAAGAAATATTTTACACATAGTATTTTTAAAGTGGTTCAACTTGAATTGAAGTCGAAATTTGAGTTTACTCCATTGGATCAATACTCAATCGTATAATCACTTTATTATTCAATACATAGGATTTTAACAGGGCTTCTATCAATCAGTTTTTGTAAATTACACAAGACTTTCCAGGCTTCTTATTAATCTATACCACAAGATTTTCTCTAGGCTCTTGCAACCTATGATACAAAAATTCTCTAATCTCTTAAAGCTATGATCAACCTTATCAGCTAGAAGATTCTACTAAGAATTCAACACACTTTCTAACAATTGTAATCAACCTCACAATCCTAGAAGGATGTGAAAAGGAAGATCAACCTCTTCTTTTATATCCAGATTCCTAAAATTTAGATATCTAAAAGCATAAACAAAAGAATAATGTAAGGGTATGAGTTAGAGATATAATACTCAGATTAAGATGGATATCTAAATGATCTAAGGTAAATCCTTTAGCCAGTTGAATCAAGATTGGATCATTTGATGAAAAGCAATGAGATAGCTAGATCACATTTTTGCTCTAAGAGTTTCTCTGCAAATCTATTGTAAATCTATTTTTATCATTATTAAAACAAAAAAGGTTTGGGGTTTTTATAATTGTGATAACCAACATTTTAAAAAATTGATTTTTTTATTCTTGAATGAATTCGTAAATCGATTTGTGACGGTTATAACTAACTATAACAAACTTATAATAGATTAATCAATTTATGAATCGATTTAGCTTATGTGAAAATTTATCAGTGAATTGATTGATGAATGGAATCATAGTTTTTCAAAAAAGATGTTAATCGATTCAAAGAAAATTCCATACCTTTGGTAAGAAAATTTTTAAAAGCTTTTCTTCACGAATCAATTAGTAAATTGATTCTAGTTGATTTCACAAGTGTTTCTCATGAATCAATTGGTGAATCAATTTGAGTAGTAAAAAATAATTCTTATAAAAGTTTGACTTGTGAAAGAATATATAATTTGAAAATCTTTTGATCAAATACTCATTAAAAAATGATTATTGCTATCTCAGATCAAGTTATTTTATAAAACATAATCAGATTAACTTGTTTTAGGATTTACTTACAAGAAATCCTATGAAATCAAATAAAAAACGTAGTACTAATGTAGATCTTTTGATCAATTTTTAATCAACTTTAAATCCTACAAAATAAATAAAGACTTAAACATGAAGTTAGTTTATAAAATTAATTAAAAGTGGTTTTCATTCATCAAAACTAAAGAAAAAGTGTAATTAGGGTAACCTAGGCTAATAGCTTAGTCTTAAAATTGTCATGTTGATAATAATTGGGAAATTGAATTTTATGAAAAGTTGAATCATTTTTAGAAGAATTTTTTTTTTGAAAAAAACTTTTATATTTGAGATTAAATCTTACATTGCAATTGCTAACTTAGGCATTAGAGATATCTCTAGGTTTGTTTTATAGGTATCTGAAGTGAAGATTAAGTTTCAATGGTATTGAATTGAGTATTGTTGGTAAATATATCACTTGTAAATAGTTCTAGGACAAAACTGCATGAAAATTGTTTTCAGGATTGTTTGAATCAAATCTTGAATTGATTCAAATTTTTCTAGGTTTTTCCTTAAGTTTTTGAATTGATTCGTAAATTTTTGAGAATTGATTCAAGAAATTTTCAAGCTTTTAGGAACTTTGAATTTTCTCTAAAACCTTTTATCAACCTTGATGAATCGATTCCATAATTGATTCAATTTTAAATCAAATTGATTCCTGAATTGGTTCTCACAAGAATCTTGGTGAAAAATTTCAAAACCAAATTTATTCCAAAATCGATTCAATGTTCTAAAACTTACACATGAATTAATTCACAACTTGATTTCTATAAATATCGAATCGATTTTACTCTCATTTATCAATTACACCATTCGACCCAGTCGAAAACTCTCTCAAATTCTCTCACCCAAATCTCAAATCTCAATCGTTTTCATTCAAATTTCTTCCATAGAATTGCTAGAAACACCAAATCTAATAATTCTAACTGATCAATTACTTCAAAATAACTCAAAATCAGTTGATCCCAATTTCAACCCTTAAAGCCCTAACCTCAGAAACATGTCAAAATGCATCAAATTCGTAGTTACAAAGAAGAAGGATAAGAATGCAGGCCAATCCTCTACACCAGTAGGAAAGGCAACACGTTTTCTATCACCTAGTGAGTATGCTAACTTCCTACAATTATCAAATAGGAAAGTAGAACCTCTTAAATGTTTTACTGACAAATTACTAGAAACAGCACATCTACCTGCTTTGTTAGCAAAATACAAATTTGACAAATTTTTGACGCACAAGGCAACTATCTACCCTAGGCTAGTTAAAATATTCTATGCAAACTTAGTAGCTATTGATGATAAGTTGTCATGTTATGTTATGCACAAACATATTGTTGTTAATTCAAAACTATTCGCAAATATTTTTTATATGGATGCATCATCCCCTATGCTTAGTGCAGGATCCCTTCCTAACTACAATAGGGAATTTGCCATTAAAATGCTACTTCCTTATTCCACCCCCAAGGATGGAAATGAAAAATTGCTTATTACTGGCCTATCCCTTGAAGATAGGACCTTACATTATGCTTAATGTAAGGTGATATTTCCAAGGGTAACAAATTTTACTCAAATTGTGGAGAATGAGTTATTTTTTTATGTGGAGAATCGAAAATCAACTTGATTTTAACATACCATATTTTATATTTAAATATTTGACAGAATGTTCTATATGGTCAGATATTGGATTTCTCCCTTTTGGTATGATTCTTGCCCTTATTTTTACAAAATTCAAATTGCCAATTTTTGAAGAACACCAATTTTATCAAATAAATACAACAACTACGATAACTACATTACATCTGCATAAGATTCAATTAGAACAGGATGACCAAGGAATATGGAAAAGGAAAAGGATACAAGTTCCCTAATCCATTAAAGGAGTAACAAGCTCAGGGGGATTTGGGTTATCTAGTAAGTCTGAAAATAAATTAATTGAAGAAATGAGGAAATTGCATAGTCATCTACTAGATTGCCTTGACACACATCAATCATTGTTTGAGTCTTTAGAAGACTGCATAACAAATATAGAGAAAGAAACTCGAACACACCACAGTTGGGTTAATGAGCAGCTCAATACCATAGAGACGCAGTTGTATGAGATATCACAACAAATGCAACAGTGGGATGAGGAAGCTGAACTTCAAGCAATGGGCTTCTAACAAGATCCTTCACCTACTTAGTATGTTGTCATATGTTGATTGTGTCAAGTATCCCTTAGTCCATTTCCCATGTTCTTCATATTTGTTCTAATTTGAATTTTCGATGTATTTTGATAAATTGTTATGGATTGTTTGATATTTTGATTACTGTATTTGACATTTTAATGATTATTTGGATATTCTGTCCTTTGGATATTCTGATTTTTTTACTCTAATGTATGAATTTTAAGTTTATTGTTATTTCAGGAAAATGAGTAAATATAAAAGCATTATAGTTAAAATTGAGCTATTATTCTATTTTTTTTGAAGATCTAATTTTTATTCTCTTTTTACTAAGCACCAAATTCTTTTTGATATGCTAAAAGCGGGAGAAAGATGAGATTTTCAAAGACAAAAATATTGAAGAGAAATAAGATTTTTAAAGATAAATGAAATAAAATTTTTGATGAAGATAAGATGAGTAATAATGAGTTATATAATTTTTTTTTCTCATCTAAAATTAATTTTTGAGAAACTTTGAATCTTATTTAAATTATTTATCATCATCAAAAAAGGGGAGATTGTTAGCTTAGGAAATCCTAGCCAGGCTTTTTCTTCAATTTTGATGATTGAAAAATAATTTTAGTTAATATCATAAACTAATTTCATATTTGAATGTTTATTTGTTTTGCAGGATTCAAAGATGATCAAAGATTACTCAAAAGATTAATATTAGTTCTAAGCCTTTTATTTGATTTTGTAGGATCTTTTGTAAATGAGATCTTATTCAAATTGCTCAATTATGTTTTCTAAAATAACTTACAATGAGGTAAAATAAATTAGTTAAAATAAGTTTTAAATCAAAAGTTTTCAAACAAACTTTTTACATGTTTCTTCACAAATTAAATTTTTATAACAACTATTTTTCATTGCATGAATCAATTCATCACCGGAAAACTTATGAAATAAACTTGAATCAATTCACCAATTGATTTATAAAGAAAACTTTTCTTATTGAAGGTTTGAAATTTTTCTGAATTGATTCTTTAATTAATTCAAACACTTTTTACATTACCCTATGATTCAATTCATCAATTGATTTGGACATGAATTTTTACATAAGCTGAATCGCTTCATAAAGCAAATAGTTAGTTATAAGTTTGTTATAACCGCTACAAATCGATTCACAAATCGATTCAAAGACTAAAAATCAGTTTTTTTAAAATGTTGTTTATCTTAACTATAAATATATCAAACCTTATTTCAAACTTTATTTTTTACACAATAGACTTTGCACGAAATAGAGAGAAACTCTGAGCTTATATCTGATACATCATTGCCTCACTTGATTTCTTCAATTCAATCAATTTTTGAGCATTCTGAAGAAGATCTTTGCCTAGATAATTGAGATATTTATCTCAATTCACTTTATTGTATCTCTTTACTCTATCTTGGTTTATTTCTTTAAATTTTTAGGTTTTAGGAATCTGGATACAAAGGAAGAGGTTAATCTTTCCTTTGCATCATTCTAGAATTGTGAGGTTGATTACAATTGGTAGGAGACGCATTGAATTCTTGTAAATCTTCATACTTGTGAGGTTGATCATAGTTAGGTAAAGATATAAAATTTTTATGTCATAGGTCTTACAAGAGCCCATAAAAATTCTTGTTGCAAAACTGGTTTATAGGAGCTTTATTAAATTCCTATGTTAATTAATAAAAGCGATCATACAGTTGAGTATTCATCTAGTGGATGTAGATTTGAATTGTAGTTTCAATTCAAGTTGAACCACTTAAAAATTTTGTATCTTGATTCTTTTATTACTGCTTTTACATTTCTGCATAATTTTGAATTCTATTAACTAAATTTCAGTTATGTTGCAATCTGCTACACTTCTGTACTTATTCTATTTTTGCATTATTTCTATAATCTGATTTTCTGATATTTCAATTAATAGATAGATTAATTGTTAATCTAATACTGTGATATAATATTTAAATTGAAAACATTTTTTATGTGCATATTATATCTAGTTGCAAATTACTTGCATGCTGCATATAATTGTTAATCATTTGTATACTAAATTCAATTAGAGTTTAATACAAAACAAAAGAGTAAAAGGTCTAATGATCTTTAAGGGCAAGATCATCATTCTTATTTTTAAATTTCTGGGACCTATAATTTCTCTAATGCTAGAAACATAGAATTGTTTTCCCTGATATGTTCTAGTTTCTCATATAATGTGGGTTAAAATTACCAATCACTATATGGGATGTGGGATAGAGATTCAACAATCTCACTTTAATAATGGTTTGGATATCTTCATGAGATATTTAACAGAGATCTAATGATCTCAATATGAGATTAGTCCAAAATGTCTCAATATATATGTGTGTGTGTGTCTCATAAGTTTCAAACAAAAAAACATGCATGACAATAACAAAACATATATATATATATATATATATATGAATCTCCAGAGTAACATAAATAAAATGAAAACAAGAAATGTTTTATCAGTCAAAATCTCCCGCCAATGCTATACATAAAAAAAGGCTCAACTAAACTCATATAGGTTGCAAGGGCATGAAAGGTTCTAATAGTTAAGCCTTTGGTCAATAGGTCCATTAACATAAAATCTTTGGTAATGTGCTTGATATGAGTTTAAAACTCGTCAATCTTTACTCTTACAAACAAATATTTGATTTCAAAATACCTTGTGCAAATAGAGCTCTTATTGTTTTGAAAGAAGCTAATGATAGCAATATTATCATACTATATTGGTAAGGGTTTGGAGATACTTTAAACAAAAGGAAATTCAAATATCAAATTTCTTAACCATTTGGCTTGACAAGTACCTTCTTAACAAGCTACATGCTCTGCCCTCATATTTGAGGTAGTTATGTTGAAACAACTCCTTTTCCCATCATGAACACATACTCATATGTAGATTTCTTCTCATCTTAACAATAAACAAAATCTTATAAGCTCTACCTATGGACACAGAGGACTTGGCATGTTGTATTTAGATTATTGTAATCATCTTGTTAGAATTTCAAGGGCTGCAAATAGCTCTCTCATGTAGAAGAAAATTGACAAGAAGAAGATGAAATAGTAGGCTTACAATCACTATATTCCTTGTATCTAGTAGATCGCTTATTGTGTTATTCTAAATAGTCAAACCTTTTCATTTAGCTGTTTTTGAAATATTCCCTCTCAATAACTCTTTTAAACAACGGTGATTAGTGTCATGCATCTTGCATTTTTTCATTATTAAGTCTATTGGAGTAATACTTGAAAACCGAAATTCTAAATTATCATGTCTTTTAAGAATAAAATAATATGCCTTTTAGATATGAATATTTTTGTCTCTTGCACATAAATCCTGTATCAATCAACATCTTTCTTAATATCAATTATCATATTTTTTTTTACTATAAATTGACATGTCTTAAGATATGAATAAGTATATTTGATAAATTTTTGGCCTACAAGAATAGTGCTAATAATCTACATAACTAGAAAGATATTGATGACAGTGGCCGGCGGTCATTGGAAAATACTTTGATGCTTAAGTCAATAGTGAGACAGATTATAGACTATGAAAGATGTCTTAGAATTTTTTTGGAATACCTAATATCTTTATATAAAAATATAGTTAGGGATAAAGTCCAATGGATAAGGCTATACATCTAACTATTGATATATACTACTGATATGATGTAGTAGTATTGTATTGTGTACACATTTGAAGGAGGACGATCACTTGATTACTTCGAGATTACAGACGAGTGACCACCAAAAGCCTCCAAACAAAAGGGGACGATTGATCGATGAACTATGAACTGATTGAATTTTAAATTTTTATATTTCAATATTAAAATTTAAACTATATATTTCTAATTTACAATATATTCAAAAATATTCAACTCCTCTTGCATGAACATGGCTAGATAGTGTTTCTCTCATGCTGGAAACTTAGAATTATTTACCTTCATATGTTCTAGTTTCTCATATAATTTAAGGTGAGAAATACTATTTATATATATATATATATATATAAATGGACATATATTATAAATCAATATTTTTGTTTATCAAGAAAAGATGATAGTTAATAGAATATATTACTCAGTTCACATGTAATACAAATTAATTAAACAACACTATATAGTCCAAGTAATTATATATGCCAAATGTTGTGCCAGAATTATCATCTTGTCATCAAATAAAGTACTAAATAGAATTTTTTTTTCGTCAAATTGAATCGTCTAGCATGTCATTCGGCACCCTTACTCAACATTTAATTTTTTTTTTAAGTGAAATGACACTTTCCTTAATCAGATAAGCAACTTCAATCTACTTTCATCCTATAAACTCGGGTTCAACAAATTAAAATCATCATCATTATCCAACCAGTTGTACATTTCATACCAATTTTAACATTGAGATTGTTCCTCACAAAATTATGAGGGATATAAAATTAATGGTAATAACGGACTATAATTAATGTAAATTTGATTACCGTATGCTATAAGTACATTAAGAGTAAAATTTTTACCTAATATCCATGAATATTAGTTCAGGATTATAATTGTTTTTTTTTTTTTATATATAGAAGTGTTCACTAAAAAAATTACTTAAAGCAATCTGTTTGTATAAAGTGTCATACTAAGCTACATAAAAAATAAATTCTTTGAGAATTAAAATATACATAATTTATATTTGATATAAGTTTTCAAAATTAATATAAATTCTAAGTTACATATAAACTTGTGAATGATCTGAGGGTCTGTGTTACATAGATCAATAATGGTGGGTTGTGTGCAAATTTTTAATTTTTAAGCGATACCATTGAACCCAAGCTAAGGAATGTGGAAAATTGGAAAAGAGGGAGTAGACATTCTTCCAGTGTGAGAGACCACTGACTGAACCAAGCAAAATTCTCTTACAATCTCCTGCTTTTGATAAGAAAACCCCTAAGATCAGTTACTTGGGTGTGCCTTTCTGATTGTGTGTATACGTTTGCTGTGGCACTTCCAAAGTAACAGGTAAAGGAGATAAAGCCATCACAAAACTTGCTAGTCTTGAACCAAAAGAACCCCACGAAACTCCCCTGGCATTTCGTATTAAAAACTCGTAA
>JANHAO010013139.1:0-16014 GCA_026873985.1 Saraca asoca
TCCAATAATTATGAACTCACTAACATAATGGCCTATTAATTATAAACTAACAAATTTAGACAAACCCATTGTTATGAAGCTTCTTAAATTAGAAGAACTTTGTCTAAATCAATTGGAAATATGGCAGTTGTCTAAATCAATTAATTATGAACTGACTACCATTGGAATTGCAGTTATTAATTATCCATCATGGTTTTTGTCACATAATCAATAATTTGAGGTAAAGTATATTTAAAAGTTAAAATTAATCCATCAAAGAACTCACTTGAATTCAATTAAATAAGCTCAAACCTTTCCAAATTTTTAGATTAAATTGGTTCTAGTCTGAATTTTCAAAAGTTTCTTACCCTAAATTCTAGAAAATGCTGAGCCAACTTAAAAAAAGGTCAAGAATGTGTAGGTTTATTTAGACAATTTTTGTGAATTCCTATAGAGACTACAAAATATATCTGATGAATGTCTTTCCTTGCACAATGTTGACTCAAAAAGTTTTCCTCATACTTTGGAATACAAGTGTGAAAGGAACTAACATCTTTTGTTCTTTTCATAAAGAACAAATGCACTGTCTTCTTTGACATTTTACTCATATTTTGATTTTAGACTTCTAGTCCTTATGAAATTCCTCAAGCAACGAGACTCAATGTGTTTATTATGTGCAATAAATCCGAATATGATATATCATTAAGTAGAGGAGAGTTAATGCATTAAGTACAATAAAAATGATATATGCTTTTTCCAAATAATTAAGTGCATACAATAAAGTATATTTAGTGTAATTAAGAATCTCTCATAAATTACAGTCATTCCCACAGAGTCATGAGATTGTAAGTAGCTGACATTTGTTCCTTGATCTTTAAGGAGATTCCAAATTCAATTAGCTCAGACAATCCCGGGGCTAACAAATTATAGTAAATTTTAAATTAATGACAGCTATATTTTTAAAATAAAAAGAATATTGATTCTATGATTTCATACTTATTGTCAGTTTAATATTTCTAAAATTTTGTACATAAAATTAACATATTAGGTTTGTAATTGAATACATAAATTAATGAAATTCACATTATAAAAAAGCATGATTATATAAGGGTGTCAATGTTTCGATTAATTTATACCTTGTAAAATATTTTTTAATAAATTCATACATTTTTTATTTCCTTTCCTAGGGATCAAATTTTATTTTCTCAGAACTTGTACTTAGAATACAATTTTTCACATAATTTCAATGGAGGATTAACTGCGTCATATATAGAAGTAATATGGTCAAACTGACCCCGTTGGCTTCTTCAAATTTTTCATAAATATGTTGTATTTTTTTTTATTGATGTGTAATATATAATAAATATTAAGCAACTAATTTAAAAATTATAATTAAGCTTTGATAAATAAAATTTTCCATACCATAAATATAGAAAAGACACAAACTTTATCGTAAGTCAAATTTTTAAATAATGGAATAATAGATCAATTTTTTTACCCCATTTATTTACTATTTTATCTCGACTACTGTGTTATATGTGCACTAATCAATACATATAAAAAGATAAAAATAAAAATGTGACAGTTTTTTGTTATATTGATTACAAGAATATTCACAATTTAAACTTTCAGCATATAATTTAAACTCTTTAATGCTTAATTATATTTAATATCTTATATGGTTCGCAAACTTTTTTTCTCTCTATCTCTATCCTCCATTAAAGCATTATAAAGAATTTTTATGCTCCACCAATAATACAATTTTTATACATTTTTTTTCTCTTCTTATTATATGTTAACGTACATGCGACGTGGTGCAAGCCGTGCACACAAAATTTCTTTTCTTGTGAACCTTCTTATAAGTTAAACTCAGTCTTCACGGTGTTTCCACCTAATATTGACTTAATTTTCCTCTTGTTCAGATTTTCTCCTGTGACCCTTTGAAAAAAATTCCTGATTCCTTTGGTCTCCAATCTACCAAAGCAGTAGCATATGTTACATACGGATTCGATATCATATAAATTATACTAACGAAATCTTATATATAAATTTAGTTACTATTTCATCAATAAATTTTAAAATTGATATAAAATGTATTATTTTAAATATCAATAAATTTCAATTATATAATTACATATTTATTATATTCAAACTTTATTTTCATATGTAAAATGAATATAATAACTACTTGTAAATAAATAATTAAATAAAAAAATCATATTCCATATAAAGTTACTGTTAGTAATACTTTAACTCTTCCCCATCTTTTAGGTGCGTATCTTTATTATATGTTTGGGTAGGGAGAACCAAAGAGTGATCATGTATACAATTTGGAAGGGCTAACCAAAAAAACACGTTACATTCATTGATGTTACTTTTGTGGATTTTATTTCTACGCATACTTGGAAAAAAAAATCATATGTATATCATCCAGGCAAGTTTTATAAATTTTTTTTATATTTTTATAACATTTTTATTATAAATTGTAATCTTTTTCATTAAAGTTAATTTTTTTAAAGCATTTTATGTTGTTGTTGTTGTTGTTGTTTTTTTTTTTTTGCATATTTGTTACATATAAAGTCTATACAAAATTGTAACATTATAAAAAATTATAAAAAGTATGAAAAGTTTTGACAAAAATTACAAATTATCATAAAAAATTAAAAAAAAAAGAATATAAACAAAAACAAAACCCTACTCTTAAAATTTGGACAAAATACAATCTCTTGACTAAAATTGTTTAAATTTGCACTAAAACTAGTTTTAGAAACTTACTCTTTAAGTTCTATGAGAGGGATGAGTCCTTCTCCACTCTTTATATTGACGTTGTAATGGTGTATGTTCCGGAAAATGGGCTACTCTAGCCTAACCTGCACTGGCTTGTGTGTGTTGTTGGCTCACACAAATTGATTTATTTACATTCGTATTTAAACGAATTTTTTTATGTCCAATACGATCTTAAAATGAAATGAATTAGTCCGCAAAAATTTATATATAAAAATAAGAATAGTATTACTTAAATATAAAAAAATACTAAAATATATTATGTCCGATATAACATATTTTTATAAAATTATATTAAAAATATTCTTTTATCTCATTTAATTTTCATTAAAATAAATGTATTTATTTTATAAAAATTATTTTTGAAAAAACAAGTGACTCCAAGGGTTCCACCAATTCAAGTGGATTAATTTATTTAAATTTGTATTTAAAGGAACCTCTTTTTTAAAAGTTCAACCCATAAAAACTAATGCTAATATATATATGTGTAACCGTATAACACATCCCAAATCGAAAAAGGACATCACCGTGATTGTGCTTGCGCCTTGCATAGCCACAGGATAAATCCTTGTTCTTTTCGTTCCCTTTGTCTTTTTTTTTTTTTTTACATGTTTATCTTATTAATTCAATAAACCTCTTTTTTTTCCCCAATTCTTATCTTATTGCTCATTAATTAAATAATACAAGTCTTGCTCATTTGTTATCATTTAGTTTCACTTAATTTGACATAGGCTATGAAACCACCACCACCACCACCATATATTATTATTATTATTATTATTATTATTATTATTATTATTATTATTATTATTATTATTATTATTATGTAGTGAAAAAGAATGAATATAAATCAGTGACAATAACATTTTTTTTAATTGTTGGATAATTAGGTGTTATTTATTTATGTGTTAAATAGTTTTTGAATTTGTTGGACTTAGCATATGTTACAGATAACATATGAGCTGATGGCCTCATAATTTTAAGTATATAAGTAAGAAAGATATTTAGAGTGGGCATAAAGACTTTTATAAAATTAATCACATATAATATACAATACTAATACTACGTTTTGGGGAAAAAATTGCTTACATATAATATACACTACTAATATTGTGTGTTAAAAAAATAATATTAACTATTAATTATAACAAAATAAAAAATAAAGTAGTTTACCCCCACATACACACACTAGTCTAGTATATCATAATAGTAGTATACTGTTAATTGTTGTTTGAATGATCAATGCTTTTTTTTTGCAGTTACTTTTAAGAGATTGCTGATAAAATATTAAATTAAGATTATTGTCATGCCCCAGTCCATGACACGTGACCGACGTGGAGGGTCACCAATAGGAAATCTCCTATAAACCTAAAAATGTAGTAACCTTTCAAATGTGACATAACTCTAACATGAAACAATTCCAAGCATATGCATTTATCAAATAATTCATTAGATTTCAATAAAAAATCCAGCAGAGTTTTCTCTATTTTTCGAGGCCTAGGGCACTAGCTAGTACAATAGACGAGGGTTACATGCCCTAAATACAACCTGTACTACAAAAACCAAGAAGACAGAAGTCCAGACAACATGGTATATACGACCTACTGGGCAACAACTAGACAAGACATATGCACATTTCAACTATACCAACTGCCATAAATCACACTATCAATATACCTTTAAGCTCTATAGGAAGAAATCTAGTCAATTAAGGAGCAGACTCTAAACCGAGTGGATGAGGGTGAATGGAAAGAGTGGCTTCAAGCCCTGAAAAAAAGGAAGAAAATGGAGTAACTTTCCAAGAAACTCAGTGAGCTAATAATCTCTCAGTAGAACTAAAATTTAGTTTGCAATTCATATTGAAAATTTAAGTAGTGAAACATACATTTGCGAGGAAATAATCGACACTTTTAAAAATAGACTGAAAATTCAAAAGCTTCAGTTTATTGAAGAAATCAAGACAATAAATATAATAATCACCAAGTTAAAATATGAAGCTAAAAAGTATAACATTATGAGAAATATTCATCATGGTATTAACATAAGAAAATCATTAAGATCTGTTCAAATTTTCAAATATTCACGTATCAAGAAGATTCTGGATTTTCTAAATGCAATTGGAATTCAAAGGATAATACCTAAAGGTTATCGTACCTAATAGATATCAGATATTCTCATACATTTTATACTCTTATCAGATATATTCCCCTTATTCCTCTAACAGATATAATTCTAATCACAAGTGCACTTTGAAGTTTTCTAAAGGAATTTCCAATGGATTCAAGTTTCAAAATCAATCAATCAACAAAATATGTCATAATACCATATGTATTCAGAAATAAGGAGCAAGTTCCAATCAATTTCATAAATTCAGTGATCAAAAGACATTGTCAATCGTAACAAGCAACATATAGTTTAATGACTTCAGAAATTTGGTGTAGCAAAATATAAGCAATAATCAATATAGAAAGAGTGGATATGCTACGGTAATTCCTATTCATATTACATAACATATGGTTATAATTTCAAGGCAAACTACCTTTCATATTCCAGGTATTAAGAAATTTCAACATTCTAGGTAACAAAATTAATTTTTATAATAAAGGATTCATAAAAAAAGCTAAGATTATCTACTCACCTCACAAAGGTAACAAGTTGACTTTGATTTGAAATTTTTGAGCCACAACTTCCTGAATTAGCTTATTCAACTAACTCACCACAACCCTAGTAACCACATCATCAACCAACATACTAAATAATTTTTTTTTTGAATTATCACAAGATCTATTTAATTTCATGAATCTAATTTTAGAACTAAATCAACACAAGAAAATCATATTGGAAAAGAGTATAAGCATACTCACTAGTTTGACACAGGATTAGGGTTTTAGTTGGGTAACGGAAAAAAAGAAGTCAATTTGCAAATCTCTGTCCAGGAAGGGTCACCATCATTCATTGGTTAGCAAAAATAGCTAACTTTAGCCATAAGCAATAATACTCAGATTGAGGAGGAAAAAGGTCTAAGCAGTTGATGTAGCGCCTCCAATGAGTTGCCAATAGCTTCTAGCTGGATAGAAGGATCATAGAACTGCTCTAACAACTCCCTTTTGCCAGATGTAGAAGGTCAGACAAAACCAGATGTTGAACAATAGGGAAAGGAACTGAAGGGCAGGGCCAGGCACACCAAGCTAATTGGAAGCTATGCCAGTGTAAAGTAGAAGAAGGCCTATAGTAGATTGGAGCTATGCTGGAACTATTAGAGAAAATGGAGCAGAGCAACAACTCAGGGGTACAATAATAAGGACTTACCGAAGCAAAACCAAGATCAAAGAGGATAAGAGGAAATAAGAAAAGAAGAATGAGAAGAAGAGGAAGAAGAAGAAGAAGCCAAATGGCAACCGGAAGTAGATGGAGATGAAGAAGAAAATGGCGACCGAAAGTAAACGGAGATGAAGAAGAAAAAGAGAAGCAGAGCACTAAGGAAAGCTAGGGTTTTCAAAGGGAAAAAAAAGAAAGTACAGGGGCTTCAGTGCTGCAGAAAAAGAAACATGAGGCAAAAAGAAAAATAAAAAGGGAAAAATTACACTTTAGCCTCAACAAAACTTTAACATACTCACTATAGTCCACTAGAAAAGGGAAAAATTATGCTTTGCCTTCAACAAAAAAGTTAAAACATTCATTACGGTCCACCATATTTCAAATTATATTATTTATTTTTCTATTGTGTTACAAACTCCTTTCAATCAAAAGAATTTGTCCTCGAATTCTAGAAGCATAATTATACAGGATCAAGACAAAATAAAGGGTTAGCTATGGAAAAGAAGGCTCCAAAGACATAAGAAGAGAAAGTCTATACCAATAAGTTATTCGAACAAATGGGGGTCTTTTTCTTTCGTAATCAGCTTAGGTTCCTAAGTTATCTCTCTTTTACCATGATCTTCTCACAGGACTTTCACAGAAAGATATTCCTTAGCATAGAGTTTTCTAACTTACTGATCAACTATAGTTATGAGATGCTTCTCATAAATCATATGACTATCCAACTGAACTGGAATTTGAGGAAGGATGTAAGATGAATCTAGGACATACATTTTCAACATGAACACATGGAAAGCAAGAAATCTGCTCTCCAATTCTAGGGATAGATTTAGCTTATATATCACAACATTTATTCTCTTCATTATGGGAAATGAGCCTATACTAGGGACTTAGCTTGCCTTTTTTTACAAATCTCATCACTCCTTTCATAGATGATATTTTCAAGAACACCTAGTCACCTACCTAAAATTCCAAGTCCCTTCTTCTTTTATCTGTATAACACTTTTGGTGGCTTTGAGTTGTTATTAACTTTTCCCTAATGATCTTGATTGAGTTGTTATTAACTTTTCCCTGATGATCTTGACTTTCTCATTTGCATCTTGTACCAAATTTTAGCCTATTAAATTCACCTTGCCTATTTCAAACCATCTAATTGAATATCTACATTTCCTTCCATATAGTGCATTAAAAGGAGCCATTTGAATTACAGAGTGATAACTATTAATATAAGCATATTTAATCAAGTTAGGTATCACTCCCAACTCCCCTCAAATTCTAGCACACAAGCTCAAAGCATATCTTCTAAAACTTGAATTGTTCTCTCAAATGGACCATCAGTTTGAAGTGAAAGGCTGTGCTGAAGTGGAGTTATGACCCTAAAGCCTCTTGAAAAGATTTCCAAAATCGAGCAATGAATTGAGTACCTTGGTTGGATATGATTGATAATAGAACTCCATGTAGGGACACAATCTAATCTAAGTATGATTAGGCATACTGAGAGGCTGAATAAGTGGTTTTCAATAGAAGAAAATAAGTACTTTTGGTCAAACAATCAACAATCACCCAAATGGAATCAAAGTCCTCTAGAGTCCTTGGTAGTCCAGTAAGGAAATCCATGGTCACTCTTTCCCACTTCCATTCAGGAATCTTTAGATTCTGATGTAAGCCTGTAGGTCTCTGGTGTTCAACTTTTAGTTGCTAACATGTGAGACACTGGGAAACAAAATGTACTACGTCTTGTTTTATTCCTTCCCACCAATAACGTGTCTTTAAATCTTGATACATCTTATTATTTCCAGTATGCATAGCATAAGATGAAGAGTGAGTAGCATTATTGTCACAGATTAGCACCTTTGGGCACCCATATGCATCCATCATAAGTTAATGCTCCTCTATTGTCTCTCGCTAGGCTTGAATCTAATTCCTTTTTCATTTTATCAAGCAACCTGCTTATATTCTCATCTTAAGCTAGTGCAGACATGATTTGATCAACAAGCGAAAACTATATTTGCACATGAGCCATGAGTACCATAGGCTCTTTGCAATTGAATTCCACAAGCTTCCACTTTATGCAAATCTTGAATGATCAGCCACCTATGAATATCAATATGAGCATGATTTCCTGTAGATTTTCTACTTAATGCATCAACTACTACATTGGCCTTGCCTGGATAATACAAAATAGAACAATCATTTTCTTTTACTAATTACATCCAGCAATGTAGCCTTAGGTTTAGATCTTTCTACTTGAAGATATATTTTAAGCTCTTGTGGTTAGTGTAGATCTCACACTTCTTACCATATAGATAATGACACCAAATCTTCAATGCAAACACCACTACAGCCATTTTCAAATCATAAGTAGGATAATTCCTTGATGCATAGGCTATGACCTTACCATGCTGTATCAAAACACACCCAAGGCCAATCTCGGAGGCATTACAATAAATGGTATAGTTACCACCATTGATAGGTAAGGCCAACACTAGTGCTATAGTCAAACACTCCCTGAGCCACTAAAAACTTGTTTCACAAGAGTTAGACCACATAAATTTGGCATGTTTTTTAGTCAATCTAGTCAATGGAGCTAAAATCTAAGAGAAATCTTTCATAAATCGGTGATAATACTTACCCAAACCTAGAAAGCTATAAATTTTAGTAATTGAGGTGTGTCTAGACCAATTTTAGACCACTTCTACCTTTGTGGGATCTACACTGATACCTTCCTTGGAAATTATGTGTCCCATAAAAGTTACAATGGATAGTTAAAACTTGCATTTTGAAAATTTGGCACATAATTTATGCTCTCTCAAAGTTTGTAAAACTAGCTTGAGATATTGCTCATGGACCTACTCACTATGAGAATCTACCAAATGTCATCAATGAGCACAATTACAAATTGATCCAAAAAAGTTTAAAAAATATTATTCATCAGGTCCATGAAAGTTGTAGAAGCATTAGTCAACCCAAAAGACATTACCAGAATTTCATAGTAACCATACCATGTGTGAAAAGTGATTTTTGGGATATCTTTCATTCGAATTCACAATTGGGAATACTATGATCATAAGTCGATCTTGGAAAAGCATTGAGCACCCAAGAGTTGATCATATAGATCATTGATTCTCGATAGTGGATATTTATTCTTTACTGTGACTTTATTTAACTGCCTGTAGTCAATGCACAATCTTAAGATCCCATCCTTCTTTTTCATGAATAGCATAGGAGCTTCCCTTGATGAAGTACTAGGTCGACTAAAACCCTTGCCTACTAAATCTTGTAGTTACACTTTCAACTCTTTCAGTTTAGCTGGTCCCATCTAATATGATGGAATAGAAATGGGGTCAGTTCCTACAACAATGTCAATACAAAACTGAACTTCTTGTTCCAGTGGCATTTCAGGTAGTTCTTCAAAAAAGACATTTAAGAACTCTCGAACCACCAGTACATTCTCTGCCTATTGTTCCACTAGTTTTGTGTCTTAGACGTATGCCAAATAAGCCCGACATTCTTTCTTAATCATTTTTTTTTGCACTCAAAGTGAAAATAAGGTTGACAAGAATATCACCCTTGTCTCCCTAAAGCAAAAGAACTTCTCTATCTGGTACATGAAAACTAACCAATTTATTATGACAAGCAACACATGCATGATGTGTCGATAACCTGTCCATACCCAAAATAACATCAAAATCAACCATGTTTAGCATAATCAAATAAGCAAGCAAAATAGTTCCACACACATCAATCTCATAGGAAGAAATCATATCATAAGTAGTCAAGGTCTGATATGAAGGAGTAGATACCAATAGCTATGTTTCTAGAAAGAGTTAGGGTATAGCAAGTCACAATGCCAAATAGGTAGAAACAAATGAGTAAGTTGCACCCAGATCAAATAGTACATATGTTGGAATAGAATTAATTGATAAAGTACCTATAACTACTACATTTGAGGCCTAGATATCCTACATAGTCAAGGCATATACTTTCATAGTAGCTCCCTATCCATTATCATGACCTCTACTAACAAATCCTCTACCTCCCCCTCTCCAACAAAACTCAGATAAGGAATGTCTTGTAGACACTGCAAATTGGGACAGGACATTTCCCAATGCACCCGTGGCCCTGATGCCACTAGGTAGGGTGGTTAAAAAAAGGTAGTCCCTCACATATGGCCCATTTGACCATATTTAAGATAGGTTCCGATTTCTTATCTACAAATTCCTGAATAAATTTTCCCACAAGTTTGACATGGCCCCAACGCTTTAGGTCTAACCAGAGTAGGATAACTAGAACTAGATCCCCTAGAAAGGTGATGACTCAAAGAGGTAGCACTTGCTAGTCTCCTACTCAGATTACCTACACCTGGATTCCATGGGGAAAATGACATATCAGGCCTCCGAGAAGGAGATGCGCTGGAAGCTAAGGATGACAATCTTCTACAATCTCTACTGACACCTTCAAATCTTGATTTCTTTCTTGCACTGCCTTGAACTTCCCTTTCCTTTTTCCTTTCTATAAATCTTACTTGGCTCGATTATACACTTATTCTTATGTAGTGCCCTCAGAGATTTGGATAACATTAAAGTAATTATCATTAAGGCCATCAACAAATTTCTTAGGCTTATCCCTCCCTATGGGATCATATGTCTTGCAAACTGAGATAAATGGAGGAACTGGGTAGCATATTCAGAAACTGTCAACCCTTTTTGCTTCAAATTATGGAATTCTTGCAATTTAGTGTACTATTGACCTTGTGGAAAGAATTGCCAAAGGAAAGTTGTGTGAAATATTTCCCACATGTTTGCTCTATCCCCTGCTGACCCTTGGTGTTCCCAACCTTGATACCAATCTACCATGGATCTATCTAGCTGGAATCCAACCAACCTTACAGCAATGTCTTTTGAACATTCAATGACTCATCACAATTGCTCAATCTAGTCTAGGAATAGAAGAGGGTCTATCAATGACCCCATGCTTGAATATCGAGGAGGCTTGAGCTTTTGGAACTCTTATAGGTAATTTTTGAAATTCATAGGGGTTGACACTACAAAAGGTGGAGGGGTGAGGCAAATGAATTTCTAGCTCTTCCAACTACTATCTTTGAAGTCTCTATTGAGTTAGTTCATCAATGAACTCATTTATGGCTTTCTATAAATTTATGGCCCATGTTGGGGCATCTACAGTGGATGGGCTAACTGAAGCTCCAAGAGTGGAAGGAGTATCTATTTCAAGTTAGAAAGTTTCTAGCTACACCCCTTCACATGCAACCCTGCCTCTGCCTCTAACTCTATCTCTGCCTCAAGGTAATGATGGTGAAAAGAATAGCTCGTGAAAGGCTTTCTTGGATGCTTCTTCAGATTAGCGTCCAACATGAGCCAAGGATCTATTTTTGGGTAGCATCTCCCTATTATTAAATAGAAGGATTTGTTTAGGCAAGATTCAGATATATTTATATAGGTAGGAATAAACGATATAGAAATTGCAAAGATTTTTAACATATTTCATGGTGTGGGTATCAATATATCCTTATTCATGTTTTATGCTCCTAGGCATACTAACATAAACATGGTATGTCTATCCCAATTTAGCAATTAGAAACCCCTAATCATGCACCTAAACTATAGGTCATTCTTTAATACCAACTTTGTCATGCCTCAATCCATAGTACTTGATTGGTGTAGAGAGACACTGATAGAAAACCCTCTACAAGCCTAACAATGCACTAACCTTTTAGATGTGACATAACTCTAATGTGAAACAATTCTAGATAGATGCATTTGTAAAATAATTCATTAGATTTCTATCAAAAATATGACAGAGTTTCTTCTATTTTTTAGACCTCAAGGCACTAGGCTAATACAACAGATGAGGATTACATACCTTACACACAACCTATAGAACAAGAATCAAGACTACAGAAGCTAGACAACATAATATATACAACTTATTGGGTAACAACCAGACAAGACACATACACATCTTAACTATACCAATAGTAATAAATCACACCATCAATATACCTTTAAGCTCCGTAGGAAGGAATTTACTCAATCAGGGAGTAGACTCGAACTAGGTGGACGAAGGTGCATGGAGGGAGTGGCTTCGATTCTAAAAAATAGGAAGAAAATAGAGTGACTTTCCAAGAAACTTAGTGAGCAGATAATCTCTTGGTAAAACTAAAATTTAGTTTGCAATTCAAATTTAGAATTTAAGTAGTAAAACATACATTTGTGAGGAAATAATCAACACTTTTAAAAATAGTCTGAAAGTTCAAAAGCTTTAGTTTATTAAAGAAATCAAGATAATAAATATAATAATCACCAAGTTAAAATGTTATAGGCAAAAAATGGCCTTAAGAGAATGAGACAAACTCAATCCCAGCAGAGACTAAGTTGCCCAGCTCACTAAGGATGCCTAGCAAGCTCCACCTCGCTTACTACCAGAAAGTGACATAGTGATGTCATCACGAGATAGCTCGTCAAGCAGTTGATTATCCTACTCGAGCTCGCTATTCTGCTACAACGATACCAAGCTCACTACAGTGACCTTTCGCAGTGACCCTGAGCTAAGAACCCCAGCCTGGGATAACAGACACCTTATATGGTAAAGTAATACCGAGTAGCATACACAAATGCAAGTCTACAGCCGACAAGAGGGGCCCACCCCACAGACAGAAGCCTGTAGCATCCGAATTGTAGTAGTATCACTGTCTTTTCTATTTATTTCTTGATGTAACATAACTATAGATTATATTCATTTTTATGTAACTCTTTCTTCCTCTATAAATAGGAATGCATTGTTGGAAGAGGGGGGAGGGGCTAGAAACTTATATGCCAAAACTCTGTAAAAATCTCTTCTCAAGTATTAATAAAAGCTCTGCCGTGGACATAGGGTCTGGTATCACCTGGATTTAGCTGAACCACATTAAAAACACTATGTCACCCTCCTCTTTCTTCCTTTCCCTTCATCTTCTCACACTTCAGAAAGCAGCATTAGGTCTGTGAATTCACCCTCGTTGGCCAGAATCTGACACTTTTCTTACGAACCAAATTCTGACATCAACATAAAATATGAAGCAGAGTATAACATTATGAGAAATAGTCATCATGGCATAGACACAAGGAAATCATTAAGATTTATTGAAATTTTCAAATATTCACATATCAAGAAGATTCTAGATTTTCTAAAGGTAATTGGAATCCAAAGGATAATTCCTAGAGGTAACCATACCTAATAGATATCAGATATTGTCATACACCTTATGCTTCTATCAGATATACTCCTATTACTCCTTCAATAGATATAATTCTAATCACAAGTTCACTTGGAAGTCTTCTAAAGGAATTTCCAATGGATTCAAGTTTCAAAAACAATCAATCAATAGACTATGTCATAATAGTATATGTATTCAGAAATAAAGAGCAAGTTCCAATCAATTTTATAAATTCAGTGATCAGAAGACATTGTCAATCGTAATGAGTAACATATAGTTTAATGACCTCAGAAATATGGTGTAGCAAAATAATTTAGTCACAAGTTCTGTAAGCATTAATCAATATAGAAAGAGTTGCTATGCTATAGTAATTCATATTCATATATACATATGGTTATAATTTCAAGGCAAACTACCTTTAATATTCCAAGTATTCAGAAATTTCAATATTCCAAGTAACAAAATTAATTTTTTTGTAATAAAGGATTCATAAAAAGTTTAGGATTATTTACTCACCTCACAAGGGTAACAAGATGACTTTGAGTTGAAATTTTTGAGCCATAACTTCCCAAATTAGCTTATTCAACTAGCTCACCACAACCCTAGTAACCACATCATCAACCAACTTACAAAATATATATATTTTTTGGAATTCTCACAAGATCTATTTAATTTCATGAATCTGATCCTAGAACTAGATCAACACAAGAAAATCAAATTGGAAGAAAGTATAAGTATACTCATTGGTTTGACGCGGGGTTAGGGTTCCAGTTAGGTAAAGGAAAAGAAAATGTTAGTTTGCAAATCTCTAACCAGGGAGGGTCATGATCGTTCACCAGTAGGAAAAAATGGCTAGCTCTGACCATTACATAATAACACTCCATTTGAGGAGTAAGAGAGTTTGAGCAGTTGATGTAGCACCTTCAGCGAGTGGCTAGTAACTTCTAGCTGGATGGAAGGATCATGGAATTGGTTTGGCAACTCTCTTTCAGCCAAATGCAGAAGGTTGAATGGAACTAACCATTTGAGTAGCAGGAGGGATCGAGGGATAGGGTTAGGCACACCAAACTAAGGCAAGCTAACTGGAAGCTATGCCAGTGTAGAGCAAAAGAAGGCCCGTAATAAACTAGAGCTGCTGGAGAAAGTGGAGCAAAATAGTAGTTTGAGCAAGAAGAATAAGGACTCACCAGAGCAAAACCAAGAATGATCAAGGAGGATAAGAGGAAAGGAGAAAAGAAGAAGGAGAAGAAGAAAAAGAAGCCAAATAGCAATAGGAAGTAAATGGAGACGAAAAAGAAAAAGAGAAGTAGAGTGCTAAGGAAAGTTAACATTTTCAGAGAAAAAAAAAAGAAAGTGCGAGGGGTTCAGTGCTAGAGAAAAAGAAAAATAGAAAGGGAAAATTTTCACTTTGCCCCCAACAAAACTTTTAAATAATCACTAAAGTCCACTAGAAAAGGGGAAGTCATGCTTTAGCCTCAACACAAAAAATTAAAACATTCATTATGTCCACCAGATTTCAAATTATTTTATTTATTTTTCCGATATGTTACAATTATGCACAATCCATTTGCTCATCGTTACCTTGCTTGGTCTATTTGCTTATTAGAGGATCAGGTTTCCTTTCACAAATTCTTTATTTCTTATTCTTTTACTTGTAATTTTGGTGATCTTTGCTTTATAGCATTCATTTCAAACTTAAGCCATCTCTCTTGTTACTATTAGGGGTGGCCCCAACAAGGAAGGCAACATCCATATTTTTTGTCAATGATCAAGTTCCTAAGGTTAGCCTTAGAGTCACCATCCCTTCCACCTAAACTTGCCCTCCTATGAAACTATTTAAGACACCTGTATAAGGTTTATACATGGTTTTAGGGATATTCAGGGCATTAGCAGCATGTAAACACAAAATATCAGTAGAACTTCTCTAGTCATTGAGTGTTCTCTTAATGATGAAACTGTGCAGTAAGGTTGAATCAATGATGTAATCTATTTTACTCTGCAAGCACACAGTGTAACTATAGCTAGTATTGGCGAATACGGGTCGAATCCCATAGAGATCTTTGTTCAACTACCAGAAGTTTGCAATTTTAGGATTGCCTAAATCAAATAGAAATAGCAAAAAGAGAGAAAGATCTAAAGTAAAAATAGCAGGCAAATAATATTCAAAGTATAATAATGAAAAGTGTAGGATTAAGGTTTTACCTCAACTATGATCTTTAACAATTATTTGATTTCTTTCCTATTATGATTACTTAATTTATTTGGCGATGGTTTTGCCTAAATTAATTAATAACCTCTTTCAAGGTCTGAAAAGAGTATTTAAATTAACCCAATTGCCTACTTTTATGGTCTAGATTAACTTAAACCTCTTAAGTTCTATGCAAACCAATAAAGACTCTTAAAGAAATCTTATCTACTTTCATGATTAAAATTCTTTTATTCAACTATTAGTTTTTTGGAGATAATCTTCTCCTTTCGGTACTTCAATTATTTACCTAATACCTGATAAAACATTGGCCAAATACTTTATCACAACATTGCTGCATAATAGTTGAACTAAAATAAATTAGGAAATCATAATAGGGAATTCATCAATAACATTAAAGAATCATAATTAGGCTAATCCTAATCCTAGAAAGAAAAGCACAATTCATTAATGTAAAAGAAAGCATAATGTTCAAGAATGAAATAAAGAAACAAGAAAGAAAGAAAGATGAATT
>JANHAO010013140.1:0-16005 GCA_026873985.1 Saraca asoca
TCTCACTTTTCTTACTCAAAAATTCTACAAAATCTAAATCAGATACAAGTGTATATTAATCTCCAACGAGATAAGGGCAAGATCTGTATTCATTTTGCATTTTTTTAATCAATCTTTAATTCTTTAAATTGGGACCGACAACTTGGTTCTAGAATTGAGTTCATTTTTTATTGGCACACATAACAAATGGTGTTTTTGAAACTACAAGATGGTTAGCCCATAGGCCTCGTTTAAAGATTTTATCTTATCATGGATATGACATCAATACGTATTCTTTCTATACAAAGGAACAGGATGACAAGAGCACTGTGTAAAATAATGAGATATTTTGGTGGCTTAGTCAATGCATGTTTCTAGTTCCAAACATAAAAATCCTATATATGCGAATGTCATATTATAGGGTCATTGAAACCATATTGGAGCCTAACTTCATCAAATTTAGGGTGCCTATGTTTCGATACAAATGGGATGAAGATAACAACGACATCTGAGTCGATGAGTTAGGATTCACGTTGGTAGATCTTTATAGGGAGGGTCATAAGGGGAAATTATTTATAATGGCATCCTAAGCAAAACAAATATTTGATATCACAGGCTTAGCTAATAAGAAGTGATTCGTAGTTCTTCAAAGGAAGAGACAGATTCCTAGTGATGACGATGAAGAAGACATAAGTAATGGTATTGATGAGACCCCTCATTTCTCTTCAGGACTACCTTCGGTGAATGATGACAAAAACTTGGAGGAGTTCTAAGTGTGAAATGGTCATGGTAAAGGGATATGAGTTAAAGATGCTCCCAGAGAAAAAATAAGGAAAAATTGAAGGTAATTGATTATGTTTATTGTATATGTCGGCAACTATATAATTTTTAATTTATATGCTTATACCTGATATATTATGTATTTATTGCATATATAGGCAACTAAGTATATAATTTTTAATTTCAATACTTATACTTGATTATATATTTATTAAAATTAAGATGGCTTCATAATAAAATTGTTTGATTTTAATGGAGAAGAAACTGCCTTAGAAAGGAATTTAGTCATCTAGTAACAATATTCAATTTGTATGGCCTCTTGAATGGTTTGCTCTTAAGTATGAATGCTACAACTAGTTTTATATAAATTTAATTTAGTTACTTATATGAAATACATATATCATTTTGCTAATTTTATAAAAAAATAAATTTTATCTTTTAAATAAACTGATTCTCATGAATTGTATATATAAAAATATAGCTAAGACTTATATGGATGGATATTGTAACACTTAAAATATTTCTTAAATAAAACTCTCATTAATGTCAGAAATTGAATTATAGAAGAAGACTTAATTAAAGGAGAAATATAATTCAGGGAATTTACTCAAAAAGTAAGTAAATGATTATTATGTATAGACTTATTGTTAATTTGACATGTTTTGATTTTAATTTAGTTTTGTAATGTCTTAAATTTTTTGTTGATCCAATAAAATATTTGAAGTTTTTAAAATCAAGATTGTGTTGGGTGATTGTAGATTTTGGTTCGATGGTTATTTATGCAAAAAAAGTAAATAGCAGTAGGTTTATGTAAAAACTATAGCTATCAGTAGGTTTTTTAAGGGAAAAGACGTTAGTTCTAATGTCATTTTGTCCATTAACAACATTGATTTTTATAAAATCGACGTCATTAATGGTCGAGAAAAGACGTTAGTTATTTTAGAAAACCAACACCTTTAGTGGTTGAGAAAAGACATTGGTTTGTGATAAAAACTAATTGACATGTTTAGTGGTCAAGAAAAGATGTTGGTTATTTTATAAAACTAACATCTTTAGTGGTTAAGAAAAGATGTCAGTTTGTGATAAAAACCAACGTTTTAAGTGGAAAAAAGATGTCAGTTATTTATAAAAAAAAAATAGATGTGTAAATTAGAAACCTACATCATTTCATGTTTTATATATTAGTTAAAAAAATTAACGTGAATTGTTCGAACCTATCATGTCGCTCAGATAGACGTCAATCTCTAAACTAACATAACATGTGTGAAATAACCGATGTGTAAATGTGTTTCTGTAATAGTGATTAGTTTTTCTCAATAATTATGCTACCAACTTCATTTCATGCTATCTATTGTGTCCCATATTTAGAATTAAACTCTTAAAGACAATGTGTCAAAGCACAAATAATACCATTATTATGTCAAAAATTGGATCCAAATTTCATATCAACAAGATATAGAATTTTAGTTACAAATAGCTATCATTCTTTTGATTATCCCATTTCATTGACATAGGTGTTGTGATTCAAAATTTCATGTCACTCATATTAATTTTGATATTAGCATATATTTTACAAAAATTCCTTGTCATATATTTATTATAATGTAATAATTTTTCTAGACTAATTAATGAACCTAATCCAGAGACATTACTCTTCCCATATACTGAATGCTAAATTTAACCAAAAATTGCTTTTGTATTGTTTCAAGCAAATTTCACAACTTAGAAAGTTTTGACTCTAAGGTGGAATAGGCATGATTTTGATCCTTCAAAAAATCCATGTGAAGCAATACGGTGGCAAATAACAAAAGGGAAAAGATCTTCACTCTAGATATTTGTGACTTACATGAAAAATGATGCATGATGTTACAAGCATAGGAGTGAGAAAGTTCCTAAAAAGCTAAAGAATCAATAGAGTACTAAATTATGTAGTAGAGTACCACAGAACATAGAACGTGTTTGAATAACTTTTCTATTTTAACTGCAAAAGTGATCATTCCTTTTAGTTCTCTAATACCATATTTGTAAGAATCACGAGTAGTTTTCTTTAATAATCACTCATGAAAATAGGTTTCTATGAAAATGGACATGTGCTTAAAAAAAAAGAAAAGCAAGAATAAAACCAAAAAATAGTGATAAGGTAATTGCTTCCTATGTGTTCGGTATATGTGTTCACTTCTCTTGTGTTTGTTAACCACTTGATTGTTGGTTTTTGTATCAGCCTTGTTTTAACTCTAAGTGTGGTTTGATTGCTTGGCCTTGAGTTAAAATTTTGATGCATCTAGAAATTTTAAGTTGAAGTTTGAACATCAAACCAAACTATGCCTTCATGGTCTTGACTCAACTGCCTAACTAACTTACAATGTCGGTGACCAATCATTTGATTAACTTATGACCCTTGAGTTGCTCCAAGACTTGTGGAACCATTCCATGATGGTTTTGCATAATCTTCAATGAACAATGATGATAGCTATACCTATAGACAATTAAAGCTATTTATTCATGCCTTTTTGAGGCACCCCAAAAGGAAACATCCTCTACCTTCCCTTTTAAGGAACCTATTAAACCTTTAGAGCTCACTTTGCTCTTACTTTCTCAAATTGCTTTGGAATTTTTTTTACGCTCATTCATGTGTGCTTGCTTTTCCTTCTTCAATCTTCATTCCTCACAAAAGATGGCCACTACTTCAACTTCTTCTTTTGAAGCATCTAAAGTAATTAAAGTTCCAAACCCCCATTCAAAAACACTTTCTATTATTCAATTTAAGGTATTCATTCCCTCTATTGAGTTTGATATTAGCTATAATGAGCTGCCAAAATTTTTTACCTAGGTCCTCTTTCCAATGGGAGATCAAACATGAATTTCTTGTTCTTGTATAAACCTTTATTATTATCTAAGTCTATCCACATTACTTCATGGGTTTCTAAGAATGTTAGGGTTTTTAGCAATTTCCTAAGTATTTTCCCAGCTTATCTAAACTGGTTAGATCAAGTCCAGTCAAAGAAAGAGCTTCTGTAGAAAAAATTAGATATCTTTGATGTAATCAAGCTATCTAGGTTTTCTTTGAAATGCATTCCTCTAGTAATAGGGGCGCCTTGTGTTTCTAGTTTCTTGCTACCAATAGTCTCTAGATTCCGTATGGCATGATTAACCATTCTTCCTTTTGTACTAGCTAACTTTTTTTAAAATATCAATCTGGCTGTAAACTACCTTATGCATCATGATTCTATTTCAAACTTAAGACACCATTTGTGGATTTTTAAATTGTGATTAATTGTGACCTTACAAGAAAATTTTCATTTTTTAAAAGATTTTGACTTAAAATTTAAAAATTCGTCATACGATTCTAAACTTTTCCATACCTCTTTCATCAAAGCACTAAAGTCGGAATTACCAAGAGAAATATTTGACCATTTATTCTGTATTTTTTATTTCTTTAACACTGAGCATTCTTTTAATATCTTTCAATGTTCTCTATATGATTTTATAGCCCAATTCAATTTACCTATGACCCAGATCTGTCTGACCCCTATAGTGTCAAAACTTGGTCTAAACTCTTGTGTCCATGGCATTTATTTTCTAGTTTTCCTCTGAAGTCGACTTCAAGGGTCAAACTCCTTCTATGAAACACCTGGGCAGGGGTGCTCAGCCATGCTCTTAGATAAACAATTTCATGGGAGAACCTTGAAACTATCTAAGTGTTCTTTCATTGACGATGCCAATATAGCTATGCTAGTGTAATTTAAGTTGCATAACTTTTCCCCATGTCTTACATACAAAATACTATTCTCAAAGTGGTGGCTTTCCAAAACTCACTTATATTTTAATGCATCTGTCTTAGATAAGCTTTCTTGTAATGCGATTATACAGATTACAAAGGCTTTGACAAATATCATAAGTATGCATATCACTAAAATATTAGCCTTTGAAAAGTATTACAAAGTCAAGTATGATCACAAGCACCTGAAGTATATGATAATTAAAGCTGATGAAACCTTTAACAAGAAAAAAGAGTCCTATTACAACCATCAACATTAGTCTTGGTGGAAAGTCTATAACTAAAAACTTTTAATAAAAATGGACATTCCTCCATTTAAACTAAAACTTATACCTTTCCCTAATGCCCCATTCAATTTGGCTAAACTGGTTATACAAACTTTTACCTTGATGTTACCATTGTCTATTATTAGCCATGTCCTATTGACATTAGTCAATTACTGATGCTTTGTGTGGTCAATTCCTTAAATAATTGATTCTTATGGTTTCGCTAAATTTTATATGATAACTTTTGTTCCAACTATGTTCAGATGTCAATATGCATATCAAGATACTTGACATTGCTTAAGGTGACAATACAATAAGAGCCATAACTGACAAAATAAGAAGAAAACATGACAAATCCAATGCTATGTTTCCAGATAGCAAGCCACCCGCACCAAAAAAGCAAAGAAAATATTAAAGAAAGATTGCATTTGGATTAGCCAACACTTAAGTCATTAAAAAGGTAACAACGGCCAAACAAAGGGGTGAACCATCGAAAAAAGAAAAAAATCATTAAATTGAAAGGAGCTAGCTATACAGATTCTGAACAAACCACATTTGAATTTCCTTCTCGACTAGTTTCAAAAATGATTCCTTCAACCTCTTAAGATATAGCTCAGTAGAAGGTATTTCTTGACTAATTTCATTCTCTTTTCCTTTATTCCTCCCTTTGTTTATTCTTAATGTTGATCTTGGTTAGACAGGACCAAAATACAACTGTCATTATAACCTACCTAGAACTAGCTGTAGTGGAGCTTGTGACTGAAGATATAGGTTGATAAATTTTAGGCCCTTAAGATTTCTCCTTAAGCCTTGAAGTAAGCATTGCTAGCCATCATGCTTCCTCATCACAACTAGCACAAAACCTGATCAATCCTTAAATCATCTTGTTAGGAAATCTAGTTAACAAATATCAACACACTCCCACAATTTGATAAGGTAAATGAGGTAGTAATAGCATTGGAGTAGTTGCTAGTAGAATAAGGTGAGACTTTCTCTACATCCATCTCTATCAAAACCAAGATGGACGACCCTACCCCTACTTTTGAAATTAACACTAATAAGGAGTAATGAATAAAACAAGCCATCCTAACTTTCAATATGATTTTGCAAAATGATATGGAGGTGGCTATTTTAGAAGTCAGTTTACACAATGCTCTTCACTCCTCTTTACTGCTATTGCAAGGCATATCTAAGGCTAAAGTCACTATTGACCTAAAATTCTTTGTCTATAATTTCCAAGAACAATTCTCTTTTCTCTTGGATAAGGTTAGGGATTGTGCCACTACCAAAAAGACCCTTCAAAACTTATCAACAAGGAAAGAAGACTTAATTCAATTCTCTAAGCAAGCTACTAAGATCAAAAAGATCTAATTGAGAAACATAATGTAGCTTTAGAGTCAATTGATAGTAACTCGAAGTGGATCGTGGTAATTGATTCAAATACTGTGAATTTTCAATAAGAACTCTGATGACCCAAAGCAAAGTAGCCAAAGCTAGAACTTATGTTGAAGTTAACCAATGAGGACAAAGCTCAGTTTGCTAAGAGAGTTAGATATGTCCTAACTGATCTCAAGACTACCATGTTGTAGGTTCATGAAATTGGTATTGCTTGTAAGTAAGAACAGTCACAAAAAGTGGTGGTGGATTGACAATGGAGAGAGCCCAGATCTATTTTTTACTTAAATTTTAAGAAAATATTAAATTCTATTTGATCCTTGTTATAGCAACGAGATTTTTTATTTTAAATGCTCAATGCACACCTCATGAATACTTGGCTTATATATTTTGAGATATTTACCATTTAAAACTTTGGCAATATTTTCATTTACAAGTCTTATCTTATAACTATTCCCATCAGACATGTGTATGATTTCAAACTGCCTTTCCTACCATAGGGTCCATTTATTGTATTTTGACATTTTTTGCATTAGCATTATGACTTTCCAAACTAATTGGCTAATGTCAAAAGTTTTCACTTTCAGCCATTTGTTGTAAGACTCAACCAATTTTTCTCTGTTAAGGATCAAATTATCCAAAGCTTGGCACCTTTCTTCATCTAGATCCTTTAACATGTTAAGCATTAGAACATTATAATCAGTCTAGGTAATTGATTTTGCTTTTAAACCCCTTAAAGATTGAAATATTACTTCGACTAGGATGAAAGCATCATGGCTAAATACTAGTTTATAAGGTGTAACTCCTGTTGACTTGTTATGTGCATTTCTTATAGCCTATAGAGCATTATCAAACATCTTGTACCAATTCTTTAGATATTATCTGACATGTTTCTTGATCACATTTATGATATTTTGTTAGCAGCTTCTACTTGACCATTTGCTTGGGCATAGTATGGCGTTAAGTCATTATTTTAATTCCCTTCGATTTGGCATACTCTCTAATTTGTCTACCAATAAATACTTTCCCACAGTCGATAGTAATTGTCTTTGGTAATTAGAATTGACAAATAATATGATGTTCTAAAAAACCAACCATATCAAATTGCTTTACTTCTTTGAATATAATAGCTTCGACGCATTTAGTAAAATAATCTATGGCCACTAAAATAAAATGACGTCCTTTAAAGGATGATGATACATTTCTCTAATTAGATCCATTGGCCAACCTTTAAATAGCTATGGCTTTATTATATAACTAAATTTAGCTGCTTGTATTCTTTGAATTGGCCTATGCTTTTCGTATTCTTCACAACCTATGGCATAATCATTATAATTCTTAATCATGTTAGGCCAATAGAAACCTTGTTGAATAAACCAATTTCATTTTTAGACTAGCTTGATGGGTACCGCAAACTCCTTCATGCACTTTAGCTAATGTTGTCAATGCTTTTTTATCACCTAGGCATTTTAACAATTGTCCTTCCAAAACCTTTCTTGTAAAGTGATCCATCAATTAAAACAGATTTGATGGCTCTCACCTTAGTACTTCAACTAACCAATGTAGAAGGGTTCAACAAATAACTTTTCAATGACATCCTCCAATTTGTTGACATAGTGGTGGCTTCATTATGGAATGCTTCTCAGGTTTCAATAGTTTCCAAGAAAGTGTCTTGTTGAATCAATTTAACAAATTTATTTTTATCAATCTTGTATCCAGAGGCTATTTGAACTAATCCATTAGCTTTCTCATTTTTCCACCTTGGTACATGTTTTACGATTACATCTTCAAATCTTTTTAAGAGTTTAAACTTAATTGGCAAATATTTCACCAACCTCATATTTAAGCATTTATATTCTTAAGAAATCTGTTTTATGACTAATTACGAGTAGCCGTAAATTTTGACAAAACTCACCCTTCGATCTATTAAAATTTCTAAGTCAACTATCAATGCTTCATATTTGGCCTCATTATTAAAGCATCTCTTACCCAAGGTAAATAAGAATTTGACTGGTTTCTTTTTTATTGTAATGACTAAGATTCTTACATCTAAACTTCTCTGATGACAAGAACTATTGAAATATAACTTCTGGGGTTTTACATCAATATAATTAAAATTCTTCTCATGATGCCTAACTATGAAATCAACAACTACCTGTCCTTTGATAGCTTTCAAAGTATTACAATGAAAATTCTATTAAGCTTAGTGCCCATTTTTTGATTTGTCCATAGATAAATGATTTTAACAACATTTATTTTAAAATGTTGATTTTTGTAATAATATGAATATTAGTCTTAACAAATAATAAAGTAACTTTGTACAAAAAAAAAATTCAAAGACAAACATAATTTTTCTATTGTCGAATATTTTGTTTTATAGAATTTAAAATCCTAGAAAGATAAAAATAGCCCTTTATAAACCTATCTCATTATCTTAGACTAGAAAACATCCAATTACATCATCAGAAGCTAACACATAAGGTTTAAGAGGCTTTCCTGGTACAGGAGATAACATTACTGGTAGCAACATTAGATATCTCTTGATTTCTTCAAATGCCTGTTGATGGCACTCATTCCAACAAAATTCTTGTTCTATTTTTAATTTGAGTGAAGGTGAAAATATCATTGTCTGGCCAGATAAATTAGAAATAAAATGTCGAACAAATTCACCTTACTGAGAAAACTATGCAATTCTATCTTGTTTATTAGAGTAGCAGTTTGTAAGATTGTCTTAGCTTTGTTTTTGTCAACTTCAATCCCTTTTTGATAAACTAAGATTCCCAAAAAATTTCCTGTAGAAACACCAAATGTGCATTTTATAGGATTCATCTTCAAATTTTTTTGATGCATCCGCTCAAAGGCTTGAATCAAATTTCTGACATGTTCCCAATAAGACTCGGCTTTGACTACCATGTTGTCAATGTAAACTTCCATAGTTTTGCAAATTAAGTAATGAAAAATGGTATTCATAGGCCTTTTATAAGTCACTCCAACATTTTTTAAACCAAAAGTCATTACTACCCATTTAAAGGTCTATATTGCCCTAAGACCACTAAATGTTCTCTTTGACTTGTCATCTTTTACAGTGTAAACTTGATTATATCAGGGCTTTCCATCCATAAAGCTAATCACAATGTATTCTAAAGCAAAATGGACTGACATGTTGGCTATTAGTATAAGATATTCTTCTTTAGGTGTTACATCATTCAAGTTTATGAAGTCGATACAAACCCTAAATTTTTCCATTTTTTTCATTACTAAACCACATTTGAAATCCATTCGACTTACCTTGTGGTTTGTATGAAGTTGGCTTTTAGTAGTCTCCTAATTTTTTCTTTAATTTTATGGACTACATTAGAAGCAAATGCTTAGGAGCTTGTTTATGCAATTGAAATCCTTCCTTGATCAGTAATTTGTGTTCAAATAGATTTTGACTTAAACTCAGTAATTCTTTATAATTCCATACAAAACAATCTATGTATTTTTTTTAATGCCTGAATTATTTTTGTTTTCTCAATTTCAAATAAAAATGTGCTGATAAAGATCGTCCTTTTTTCATCCCCAGTTCCTAAATTCATTTCTTTAATCGGATCTTGGACTTCAATTTTCTTATCTTTGTGTCTCAAAGGGGAATTAAGAAATCCAAACAAACTATCGCCATAAGTACAATCTGGAAGTATCATTTCCTTTTTTCACTCAACCATGCAGGCCGACAATCGGGCTAATTGTTTTTATATATCATTCATCATTTTCATAGGCTGAACCCAAATCTATGCACTTTGGGGTCACAAAAAATCCTAATGAATTTAGAATGCAAACGCCAACTGTTTCCATGTCAAAGTCATCTTCAACTATTATGGGCTAAATGTAGGGACTGTAAATTTCAAATTCAACATTGCATTGCTGTACATAGTGAGGGCTATCATCAATAAAGACACATTCTAATTGATTATCATCAGTCTGCATCACTAATCTTTAATGAATGGTTAAAGGTATAACACCAGTTGCATGGATCCAATCTTGACCTAGTAACAGGTCGTGTTGTGGATATTTTTCAAATCATATAAATAAGCTAATACAAGCCCAATAGATAGACTTAGCTAATAAGAGTCCAACTCACCCAGAAGTGAGGTCGTTAGACCAAGACGTCAGGTTATTAAATACGAGCTAAGGTTGTTGGTCAACATGGCTCAAAGCAGCCACCTTAGGTCAAACAAGACTTAGCTCGTTGATCAAAGCATGCATCCATAACCAACAGTCCAAGGAAATCCATTTAGCTTCCTACTTTTATAGGAACCCATTATTATATATCATGCAATCCTAATCAAGTCATGACAGTTATCTATTATAAATTTACATTCAAACTGTAACCCCCCAACCATTATAAAAGGGGATGAAATCATTGTACATAAGAAAATCAATCATCAGATACAAAACACTTAGCAAAAGAGTAATAAAAGCCATGGACATAGGGTCAAATCAACTTTAACCGAAGTACGTTAAAAAATTTCTGATGTCTTCTTGTTCTTTCTCTCTCTTTCTCTCAATTTACATTCAATTGGCAGTTTAGGGTTCTAGACTTGGGTTGACTAGATTCAACCTTCAACATCTTGGCACTAGAGGGAGGGTCCTAAACTATATTCTCCTTGACTTTTTTTGATGGCTAAAGGAAGAACGGCCAAGAGTTCAGATGCTGCAGTTGACCAGCCTGATGGTCATATGGAACAATAGATAGATCTAGCCCTTCTCGCAGCAGGCACTTTTGCCATCCCCACTGCAGGTGTTGCTATTGACATACCCCTAACGGCCTCACACTAAACTAATATTATTGATGAAATACAAATATGGCATCAGTGCCATGAGACACTAGAGAAAATGTAGGAGAATTGGCTAAAGCGGTTAGGACATTGACTCAGGCACAAGCCCAGTGCTTACAAGAGTAGATTGGGGGTGCTGCGCAGAAAGAACCTCTCTAATAGACACAAGAAAAGGCTTAGGAAGAGAGACCAACCAAAAAAGTACTTTAGCACACCCATTCAGCTCACTTTACTAACTCACGACTAAGTTCGAAGGTCCATCGAGTTCGTGAGGAGAGTGAAAGAGATCATCAGCAACATAGGGCTTTGTGTCAAGCTGAAGGCTCAAACAGGAACAATCAGTGACATTTCTCATATCAAAGCTCATTGGGTCATGAGCAGAGGAAGCACAGGACCTTAGATCAATGCTCCTATGACAAAAAGAGGAGCCGGACATCTTCCAGTTGATAGTCTGAGGCTCAGGACCATATGGTAAAGGAGCTGCTTCAAAGGGTAAAGTAGTTGGAACAATGCTCTCAGGCTCAGGACCATCGAGATTGTTATGAAAGGCGGACACCTTTCACCAAGGAGATTCAGAAAGAGCCTCTCCCTCACAGGTTCAAAGTTCCCACTATCCCGCTATACAATAGGGATAGTGATCTATACAACCACTTGGATGTATTCAATGTACAAATGGATCTTCAGACAATCAATCCTTTGGTCAAGTGTCGTGTCTTCCAAGCCACTCTAGGAGACATACCTCAAACATGGTTCAAAAATCTCAAAGCTCACAGCATTGATGGTTAGGAAGATTGCCATAGGAGATTCATTAATCAGTACAGGACATTAAGAAGGCAGCTCACACCACCCTACCACCTTGTGATATTCTTTCAGCAAAAGACTAAATCACTGAAAGATTACAATACTTAATTCAGACATGAGGTCAGTAACATAAAAAATCCCTCAGATGAGAGCATTTTAACAATTATCTTAATGGGACTCTACAAAGATGGGAAGTTATATGAGAGAATATACAAGTCTTCAATAAGAGACCTAGGTGAATTCTATGAACAAGCTGACAAAGAGATCAGGTGGGAGGAAACCTTTAGCCTTAAAATGTCCAAGGACGAGGCTAATAGCTCTAACTAGAGTAAAAAGAGGAACAATACTAGGAATAACAAGGAGATTTATGATGATGACCCTAAAAATCAAGTTGTAAAGAAGGCCAGGAATGAGCGATCTCAATGTAAAGGTCACCATGATAGCTATAGCATCTTATCAGATACCCAAGAAAGGATCTTTGCGACAAAAAAGGATAGGGAGGATTTCAGAAAGCATAACCTCATAGGGATTCCCAACCAATTCAAAAACAAGAATAAGTATTGTGCTTATAATGATGAAATCAGGCACAACACTTAGGAATGCAGAGCCCAACTAGTTCAGAAACAAGAATAAGTATTGTGCTTATCATGATGAAATCAGGCACAACACTTGGGAATACAGAGCACTCAAGGATGCAATTGAGGACCTAATCAAGAGAGGTCGCTTAAGAGATTATATGGTACGACTTAGGGAATAGTGACCTCAATAGCATCAGTGACCAACATGACAACAACACTAATGGACTCTTGAGCAGGAGAAGGCACCCTCAGTAAGAACTATATTTACCATTCATGGTGGGCCTCACATTGCAGGTACTTCAAATAGATAGCATGAACACTACATGCAAGAAGCAAATCATGTCCTATTTACGAGAAACAATGAATTTAAGGGTCCCCTAAGAAACCAAGAATGACCTCAAACAATATCACTTTCACAGATGAAGATGCGCGGGGGGTACATTCTCCCCATAACCATGCACTGGTTATCCAAGCTAGAATTGGAAACACTGAGGTATGAAGAATAATGATTGATACAGGTAACTCAATGAACATCATGTACAAGGGATGTTTTGAATAGATGGGTTTGAGTGTAGGTCAATTGAGACTTTCCCCAGAGCCCTGTTATGGCTTTATAGGAGATGCAATAGTACCAGTAAGGCAAATCAGACTTCCCATCACTCTTGAGGGGTTTAGGTCATCAAGCCACTGTATTGGCAAATTTTTTGATTGTTAACTATCCCTCAGCATACAATGTGGTACTAGGACTACATGTAATGAATGACCTGGATATGATCATATTAACCAGGACACTTACTGTTAGGTTTCTGACCCCTAATGGAATTAGATGTGTGCGAGGTAAATAGTATATAGCCCGACACTACTATAAAGACTCAGTCAAGCTAGGGGTGAGAGGAAAAAAGGTTAATGTGGTTTCTGATAAAGAACCACGAGCTATAAGCACAGCAGAGGTCAGCCACAATCTTGACCCCTATAAGGTGGATGCAAATAGAGCAACTGGTCTAATGGAATAGCTCGAAGATGTACATGTCAGTGAGGCAGATGTTGAAAGATGCCTCAATCTAGGAAAAAACTTGTCGCCAGATGTAAAAACCCAGCTAACCAAATTCCTTAAAGCAAACCTAGACATTTTTACTTGGAACTATGAGGATATGGTGGGAATTGATCCCAAAATCATGTCACATAAGCTCAGCATTGACCCTTGTCACAAGCCAATCCACTAGATGAGGAGGCCAATGACCACTGAACGATACATCACTCTCAAGGAAGAAGTGGATAAGCTTTTGGCTAACAAGTTCATCTAAGAAGCCTACTACTTAACATAGATGGCCAATCTTGTACTTGTAAAAAAGAAAAATGGGAAATAGAGAACTTGCATTGATTTTACGGACCTCAATAAGGCATGTCCAAAGGATAGCTTCCCCCTACGAAGGATTGATTAGCTCATGGATGCAACTACTGGTCACTCGCTTCTCAACTTCATGGATGCCTACTCAGGGTAGAATTAGATTCCTATGAACCCACAAGATGAGAAACACACCTCGTTTATCACTGATCGCAAACTGTATTATTACAAGGTAATGCCTTTTGGACTAAAGAATGCAGGAGTAACCTACCAACAATTGGTAAATATGATGTTTAAGGAACAGATCGGGAAAACAATGGATGTTTATGTGGATGAAATGTTAGTAAATTCTGAACAAGTTGCTAACCATGTTTGTGATTTAGGGGAAATGTTCCAAATTTTGAGGAAGTATCAAATGAAGCTAAATCCACACAAGTGTGCATTTGGGGTGGTTTCGGTAAAGTTCCTGAGATTCATGGCCAATAACAGGGGAATTGAGGCAAATCTAGAAAAGATCAAGGCACTGGTTGATATAAGATCCCTTACTGGGATCAAGGATATACAAAGCCTCAATAGCCAGGTCACAGCACTCAGTAGATTTATCTCCAAAGTGACAGATAAACGTATCCCATTCTTTGATGTGTTGAAGAAGGTAAAATAGTTTGAGTGGACTAAATAGTGTGAAGTCACTTTCTAACAATTAAAGCAATACATGGGACAAGCTTCTCTTTTATCTAAACCAAGGGACGTCAAAAAGCTCATTGTTTACCTGAGGGTTTCCCAGCATGCTCTCAGTTCAGCACTGGCATGAGAAGAAGGTAGAGCCTAGTTCCCAATCTATTATGTAAGCAAGAGGTTGCTATATGCTGAAACGATGTACTTACAAATGAAGAAGCTCGCCTACTACCTCATAGTAGCATCAAGGAAGCTGCAACCTTACTTCTAGGCACATACCATAGAAGTACAAAGTACTCACAGGTTCCCACTCAGGCAAATTTGTAAAAGATAGATACCTTAAGTTGTTTGCTCAAGTGAGAGATTGAGTTAGCCCAGTTTGACATTGAATATAAGCCCAGGCTAGCAATCAAGGGGCAAACCTTAGCAGATTTTATTGTAAAATTCACAGGGCCCACAAAATAGGAAATACAGACCTCAAAGGCCCCATATTAGGAATTATATGTTGATGGGTCATCAAGCGAGTAGAAGGCTGGGGTAGGAATGCTTCTGATCATCCTAGAAGGGCACAAAATCCTCTGCATGCTAAGATTTGATTTTTAGGCCACAAATAATGAAGCAGAATATGAAGCATTATTGGCAAGGCTCCATCTAGCAAAGGAGATGTGAGTTAAAAACCTAAAGATATATAGCGACTTTCAGCTCCTAGTTTGTCACGTACGAGGTGAATACCAGACGAGGGGGACAAAAATGGTTGGCTACCTTCAAAAAGTTCAGGAATTGCTTAGTTCTCTCCAGTGATATAAGATCAACCAAATTCTGTGAGCTCAGAACACACATGCAGATGCATTAGCCCACTTGGCAATAACCAAAGACACAGATTTCTTAGGTGCTATCCCAATAGAGTTCCTCTTATCTCTAAGCATGAAATAGAAAAATGTCGTAATGACAATTTTCATGGCACAGGACTCGTAGATAGGTCCAATCTTAGATTACTTACAAGATGGCAAATTGCCTAAAGATAAGATAGAAGCATGTTGATTACGAGATTGAGCAGCCAAATATTGCATTTACAATGACATGTTATATAAAAGGGGATTTTCAACCCCACTCCTAAGATGAATAGATGGTTATGACTGTGACACTGTCCTGAAGGATATTCATGTCGACCATTATGGGAATCAGGTTGGGGGGCTAACTTTAGCTCAAAAAGCACTCCGATAAGGATTCAATTGGCCTACAATGAAATAAGATACCATAGACCTTATCAAGCAGTGCGATAAGTGTCAGAGGTTTGCCAAGGTCCCATGAGCTCCACCAGTTTACCTGCAATAGATGGTTAGTCTATGGCCCTTTACGATCTGGGATATAGACTTGATTAGGCAACTTCTGACAAGCTATGGGAAGTGCAAACATGTAGTGGTGGCTGTTGATATTTCGTTAAGTGGGCAGAGATGAAAGAATTAGCAAAAATCTCTTCCTCCAAAATTGAAAAGTTTGTATGGGCTATAGGTCCCAAACAGGTAATATAAAACGTGGTAAACAATTTATATAGCGGAATAAACTTTGATCTTGCCCTTTTCCCGTTGGG
>JANHAO010013141.1:0-16009 GCA_026873985.1 Saraca asoca
TATAATTTTATTATATTATATAATATTTATTAAATAATTATTTTTAAAAATTTCAAAAATAATGAAATTTGAGGTTTATAAAATAGATTGTATTTTTATTTTTACAAATCATATTTTCTGACAACCAAGCAACAACAACAAAGATAATCACAAATAATCTGATTCCGTTTCTGAATCAAATATTTTAGATAAATAACAATTTCCATTCTCTTTCCTCTACAATTTCATTCCTTTTCCGTTTTCATTGAACCAAACGGAACTTAGCGTCTTCTCTCTTTGCAATCCATTCCCATTTGGTCTTTTTCACAAAGTTTTTGAATTCGAACTGAAGCTTAGTCATTGGTTTCTCTGCTTTTTGAAAGACTTCTGCTCAAACCTCATCTTTTTTTTTTTTTTTTTCCTGTTTTTGCTTTTGAAACTTCGTCCTTTTTGTTCGCTTCATTAGTCTTAATGGGGTTGGCTTAGTTTAAAATAAGAGCTTTATGCCGTTTCCGGTACATAGTATGTTAAATTGCAGTTTAACCCTTTTTTTTTTATTCTGCCTCTGAAAAGTTTTACACTTTCCGAAATTTTTCCAGCTCACTTGTGCAAAGTTCATTGTTTGACTTCGGTTTTGGCCCTTGGAACTTACTCTCTGAATTGTCAATTCTGGGTTGGGTTCTTTCATCTTTCCTGATCCCATTCTCGGTGGCTGTGCTCTCTGTTCTCCTTCTCAGTGAGGATGAGGAGGCTTTAATTTTGTCTGGGGTAGTGTCTGCTTTTTAGATCTCACCTTGACTTTCTGAGGGAGGACTGTCTATTCTAGTTTAGGATTTCCTTACTTTGCTGTCCAATTGGTTAGGTGTGGCGCAACTGATCATAGCTTATATTGGCCTTTTTGCTTCTGATGTGAGACCAAAGAACCCTATTCAAAATGTCTGAGACGGTTCCTGTTTTTGTAGAGTGGGAGGAGCAAGTTATATGTCCTGAGAAGGGTAGTCGTGTAATTCACTTTTATTTGAAGGATGCATCCGGGAATTCAGTGCTTGCTGTTGTTGGGACGGAGAGGAGTGTTAGGCACATGATGTATATTGTCTCAGATGAATTTTTGCAGGCATATGGGTCTAAGGAATTTTCTGCATGTAAATGGAGGGCAAGAAGAGAAGTGGTGGACTGGCTCACATGTTTGGTCTCGAGGAATCGTCCACAATACATAGATGATTTGAGTATGCATTCTAATATCATCTAAGTTTTGAATGCTTTAATAATTACAAACTGTGGTTGATTATGGCTATTCAAATTCCTGATGTTATAGGTGATCAAGCATCGTCTTAGTTGATGCCACCTGAGTTATGCTAGACAGCCTTCTTGTTTTTAATAACAACACGTATTGAATAACCTCAAGTGTCTTCTTACGGGTTGCTTTTTAACGGATTAGATCAAGACTCCTATTTTTAGATTTTAGAGATCTCCAATGAATGAATTGAATTTACCGTAAATATTTATCAATTGCATAGCTCCTTGGAGTTGTATTTTGTAGATAAGACTTAAGGGATACTGGTTTTATAGTGCATTTTGATGGATGAGATCTAGTTGTTGAAACTGACTAAATGATCTATTAATGTTCTTTAAGTGTACTAGTATGAAAAATTTATGGGGTACCTATTTGAGTTTAGGCATATATGTGATTAGGATTGCTTTATGAATTCCTTGTTAGCTTGGTTGTCTGAAAATTTACACTATCAATTTGTTCTTTTATTTGGTTTCTCATATGAGACTATCCATTTCTCTTTTAAGTATCAAATTATTTTTATTCTCTTTTTTACACAAGTATGAGATTATGGTAATTTTATAGATGATGTTCACTTGTAGGGAAACTTTGGCTTTTGAAATGACACTACATACTATGGTTCCATAAATGTGAGCCAAATTTGGGCCACTTTATTATAACGATTCCTTAAAAGACAACAGGGAAGAGCAAGTTATGTCTTAAACTTTGGTTTCGTTGCTATTTTCTTAAAATTGATTTGGTGACGTGCTCTCAGTCTACATTTTCTTTAACAAATGTGAATTTCTCTTAGTAGATTAAGGTATAATAAATAAATCATGCCTCGTTTTAGTTATTCTTTTTATAATGTGGTAATGATCTATCAATAGGAAAATCTATGAGTTACTACCTAGGATTCCCCTTTTAAGAAATTTAATTTAATATATTAATTTATGTATAAAACATAAAAGAAAAGCGCAAGAGAAATATTCTAGTTTCCATTGATTCTGTTATAAATGAGTTATCTGTTGAATTTTCTGGTCCCTTTTCAAAGAAAGTGCAAGCTTGTCAGCTTTGTATATTGTACCATTTGTTTTCACTGGCCACTTTGATACATTACATCAAAGAAGTTCTACAGACTAATAAGATTGCACTGCCTTACTGTAAAAGAAATGTAAAATTACATGGCTCAATATACGATTAACTTTGCAAGTTCCTTCACCAGATTGTTTTTTATTTATCCTATAATCCTTTTACATTTTGTTATTTTCTGGACTGTTGCATTCATACAAGATAGCGAGCAGTAAGAGAAGGAGTAGTTTGAATCCACTGGATAGATTCATGCTTTATAAGGATATGGTCACTGTTGGATTTATTCTTTTCTTTCTATTACCTTTGCATTAGTCCTTGGCCTTGTGATTTTATGATTAGTTGCAGACCTTTCCTTTCTGATTTTTTATCAATGACTCTGTCTTTTTTTTCTGTGATGCTTGTTTTTATTCTTGAGTGAAGCTTGGGGAACTTGTGTCTTTGCTGATTGATGGGCAATCTGCTTTTGATTGCCCGCTTTTTCCTTTGTTTGTCTTGTTGGCTAATTGGTATTTCTCAATGATTCTCGCACTTATCATGTGATCTTCCCATCATTGTTTTCTTTTTATTTTTTCTAGTTCATCATGTTGGACCCTGGTCTCCATAAATTCTATGGATCCTTGTTCAAGAGCTTCCTTTCCTTTCAATTTGAGATGAAAATAATCTGAGCCACCCTGGTATATATGTAACAGGTGTACAGATGACCAATTCAGCACAAGCTGTAGAGTCCCTTGAAATACTTGCAGCAATGATCTGTACTAGTAAAAAGTATTTACCTGATAAAATGGTATAAATATGAGAACGATTTCAATTTATCTTAGTTATTTCTCTTTGTATTTTTCTGTGAATAACCCGCCCTTTTTGCTGTGGCCCTTTCTTTGCTGTACTGCAGGTTTCAAGGACATTGAAATCTCAAAGTTCGGATATTGAATGGTCAAGCATCACTTGGTTTTGTGCTAAACAGCTTAAGCACTACTCTGGCTTTTGCAGGAATGGGACAACCATATATGTATGAAAATTATTTCATCTGTCTTTATCCTCATTCTTATATTCATAACATTTCCTTTGTGGTATACTGGCATGGTTTTTGAGATATATGTTCCTCCCAAATTTAGGTTCATTCATTTGTATATATCATGGCTGAAGAAGAAAATCATTATCTTGGTTATTTGGAAGATATGTATGAAGACAAGAAGGGACACAAAAAGGTGAAAGTGCGATGGTTTTACCACAGTCAGGAAGTTAAGAACATGATTCCACAGCTGATTTTGCAGCCAGGAGAAGTTTTTATCACAACTCATGTTCAGGTGATTAGTGCTGAGTGTGTCAATGGTCCAGCTATAGTTTTAACTCCTAAGCATTATGAGAAATGCTTGGCTGTTTTGCCACATACATCATCTGAGGTGCATATGTGCTGCAGACAGTTTAAAAACAATAAGCTTAAGCCATTTGCTCTGACCAAGTTACGTGGATATTGTGACCAAGCTGTACTCTCTGGTTTGATTAGTCCTATTCTCTCCAAGAGGAAGGTCAAATGTCATAAATCTCACAGGGAAGATGATGAAGATTTTACTCAAGAAGATTCTCTAAGGCCAAACAGTAAGAGGAATAGAAGTGCTAAGGGATATCAAGTACTTGAAAAAGGTTTTTCTGGTATGCAGAATGTTGCCCCTAGAAATCAGATGACAAAATGGAAACCAACCTACCCAAAGTTGAAAGTTAAACTATCAAGAAAAACGATGGGAGTTAAGGTTATTGGACCTAAGCCCCAGTGTCATTTCTCTTTCAAGGTTGATGGAAAAATAGAGCTTCTCTGTCAAGATAGTGGCATTAGAGGGTGCTGGTTCAGGTGTAAAATCTTAAATACATCCCAGAGGCAGCTGAAAGTCCAGTATGAAGATGTGCTGGATGTAGATGGACTGGGAAAGCTAGAGGTATGGCATGCCTTAAGTTTCTTTGCTTTCAATCTCTATCTTTTCTCTGTTTCATTGTTCAGGGGGAAGGATGGTTCAGTTGCCTATCTGGTAGAATTAGTGATAGTTGAAATTTTTGGTTTTATTGGAGGTATAATAATCTGACTGGCTGAGTTGATTGGTTTCTATGTTATTTTCCTGTTCCTTTTTAGTGATGAGACTCTGTATTTTTGCCAAAATCTGCAGGAATGGGTCAACGCCTCTAGAGTGGCAGCTCCTGATAAACTTGGCATGCGATGTTCTGGCCGCCTAACCATAAGACCATGTCCTCCTGAAAATTATACAGACCATGCCTTTGAGATTGGACAACCTGTGGATGCCTGGTGGAGTGATGGTTGGTGGGAAGGTGTTGTAACTGGAGTCAATTCCCATGAAGCTGGCACCTTGCAGATCTATCTCCCTGGTAATATATTATCTTCTTTTTGTTATTATATTCTGCCAGAGTTGGATAATTCATGTTTTGTTTGTGTTATAAATCAGTTCTCATGGTTTATTATATTCTGCCAGAGCTTGGGTGATTCATGTTTTGTTTGGGTTATAAATCATTTTTCATGGTTTATTGTGTTTTTTTGCCCTTAGATGAAGAGAAGTTCTTAATGTTTGAGAAGAAGAGCATTCGGATTTCCCGAGATTGGGTTAGTAACAGGTGGGTTGATGTACGGCGAAAACCTGATATTTGCAGTTATATATCTTCAAATGGTGGTTCCAGCATCAAGCTGTCAGCTGATTCTGCCATGGTGGATAAATCTGTTTCTAATGGTTCTGCCATATTAGGGAATAATTCTCCATCAATTTGCAAAGTTGGAGCCATCCAGAAGGATGAGCCAGAACCATCTAATTTGGATGCATCAGATGACTTGAAGGGGGTAACTTTGTGGAAGCCACTCCATGTCATTGATGAAAACAAAGGCAATAACTCTGCTGCTGGCAGTGATGATGAAACTGCCGAAGACAATGTTAACAATGACGCTGATTAAAACAGTCCAGAGAAATTGACGGTGGAGGAAAATTTTAATTCTACACAACTAGAGCTTGATGCAGAAATAGTAGCAGTTGCATAAATAAATAGATGGTGGAGCTAAAAATGGAGCATTTTTTTGTTTGTCTCCTACTGATTATACCTGAAGGCAGAATCACCTTGTGTATAAAATGAAAAGAGTACATTGGAGGATGATGACTCTTATAGTACGCTTAAAAGATCAGAAAAGCGAGGGGGAAGGAGAAAAATGGAGGGCGAGCTTCCTTTATAAGTTAACTTTTGTAAAACTTACCCTCGATTATTATCTCTTCTAGGTCTCTTAACATAAGGATAATTGAAAGTGTATAGTTTGTCTTTCAGATTGAGAGTTCTTCATGGGATTAGTTTGTCTCTAACGTTAGGATCGGATATTTTAGTGTCTCCTGTGTTGGTTATGGTTTTTTAGTGAACATATCTGCTAATACTGCACATTAAAGAGGTAGCTTGTTGAATAAAGTTTGTACTTTTGGTACTTTTACTGTAAATCTCGTGGTCCTATCTTGGGGTAATTACAAAGTTCCCTTCAGTCATCCATATGGTTTTCAACCCTTCTACAGATTGATATTCACCATGCATTTGTTATGTAGTATGAATTTCTGAGAAATTCTGGATGATTATGCAAGTGTATAGACATTTAAAGATGATGCCTTACTTGGATAGGTAACAAAATAATACCTTCTGAGCTTCAGAAACATCTTTTCTTTTTCTTTGGTGCAGAATACTTTAGAAAAGATTCCAGAAGTCGCATAAAAGATGTCTCAGGAATGAATTCATCTATTACCCTCCATTTTAGTTGGCCGGCCAGACTTTTGTCACCATTTATCAACTATGCTTTTAAAAGAGCACTACCATTTGTTTTTAGTTGTATGAAATACGAAGAGATAAAACCCTTTGTCATGTTTGTGAAGGAATATTTTTCACAGATTCCCAGTCACTCGTAAAAGGACTTTCTTAACTCACCCCAAGATTTGTTTTCACCCTTAAAACAATTCAGATTGACAATCGTTCAGATATTTTGTTTTCGAGCAACAAAATATTTTATCTGGCTTATTTCTTTTTCACACTGGAAGATGCTATATATCAGAATATTCATTTATGTGCATGATAAAATAAAAACGTACGTTGCTAAAATTTGGATCTCCTCTTCATGCCATGGAAATCCAATCTTTCTTCTTGCTCATTACCTCCTTCCTCTTGTTCTTTTCGCTATGGCTGGCAAAGAACCACAAGCAGAATAGTCTTGCTCGGAATCTTCCACCAGGGCCGAGGAAACTGCCCATCATAGGGAACCTGCATCAACTAGCAAGAGCAGGCTCAATTCCACACCATGCTCTTAGACCTAGCTAAAAAATATGGACCTTTGATGCACCTACAACTTGGGGAAATTTCAGCAGTGATTGTCTCATGCCCCAACATGGCCAAGGAGATAATGAAAACACATGATATTGCTTTTGCACAGAGACCAGAGTTCCTTTCTCCTAAAATTATGGCCTGTGGTTTAGCAGACATTGCTTTTGCTCCTTATGGCAATTACTGGAGGCAGATGAGGAAAATATGTGTGTTAGAACTTCTAAGTGCAAAGAGGGTTCAATCTTTCTCTTATATTAGGGAAGAAGAAGTAGCAAAGCTCATAGAATCAATTCAGTCATCCTCATCAGGTTCACCAATCAATCTAACTCACAGAATTTTCACTTTGACAAGTACTGTTGTTTGCAGGGCAGCATTTGGTAACAGATCCAAAGACCAAGATGAGTTTTTGTCTTTGATGAAGAAAGCAATAGAAGTAGCAGATGGTTTTGATCTTCCAGATTTGTTTCCTTCAATCAAACCCATTCATTTCATAACTGGGTTGGAAGCCAAATTGCAGAAGATGCATAAGAAGCTTGACAAGATCTTAGAGAACATTCTCAATGATAATCAAGAAAAAAAGAAGAAAGCAGCAAAAGATCGCAAGGGTGAATCAAAGGAGGAAAACCTTGTTGAGGTCCTTTTAAGAATCCAAAACAGTGGCAGCCTTGAGATCCCTGTCACAAGGAATAATATCAAAGCTGTGATTTGGGTTAGTATATTTCTCACTAGCGATGCTATTTACATAATGAGATTTACCTACGATGATCTCACTCCGTGAGAGAAGAGTAGGCCTCACAATTGTTTGAGGGATACAACCCCATTACAAAGTAAGGTCATTGTGAACAGGTTTTATTGTGTAAATAGCCTTTTGTGTCTATTACAATTTTTATCTCCTTTTTAATTCTACATGACTTGAGATACACAAGCATGACCCAATGCCAATGGCATATTGGCATCACTTTTTCTGCAACAATAATCATTTTATTCTTTCCATGAACATTCATCTGAACATACTTTCAAACATTTTCAGGACATATTTGCTGCTGGAACAGACACTTCATCAACGACACTAGATTGGGCTATCGCGGAATTGATGAGAAACCCAAGAGTGAGGAACAAGGCACAAGCAGAGATCAGACAATCATTCAAAGGAAAAGAAACTATCCGCGAGGCCGATCTACAGGGACTCAGTTACTTCAAATCAGTTATAAGAGAAACCTTGAGGTTACACCCACCGTTTCCATTGTTGCTTCCAAGAGAATGCATGGAAGAACGCAATATTGGTGGATATGAAATACCCATCGAGACTAAAATCATTATTAACGCGTGGGCAATTGGAAGAGACGGCGAGCATTGGCATGAAGCTGAGAAATTTCTTCCGGAGAGATTCGATGGGAATTGCTTTGATTTGAAAGGTACAAACTTTGAGTACATACCATTTGGGGCAGGAAGAAGAAAATGTCCAGGCATTTCTTTTGGTTTAGCTAATATGGAGCTTCCTCTGGCTCGATTACTTTACCACTTCAATTGGAAACTCCCAGATGGAATGAAACCAGAGGATTTGAACATGACTGAAGCAATTGGAGCTGTAGTTGGAAGGAAAAACAACCTCTACTTAGTTCCAACTCCTTATAATCCTTCACTTCATGATAATATCATTGTTAATTGAACAGCTTCATAGGTGAGGTTGAAATCTTTTAACCAGTAAGCTTCAGCCATAATAAGAAGTAATTGAGCATGTTTGTTAGCTTGATCCAGTTTCCGCAGCAGCAGAATAAGTAAGACAATTACTTTGTTCATGATAAACAGATGGATTAAATTGCATTACGTGTACGAGAGTGAAGTCTTTCTTTACCAAATTTTAAACTTTATGCCAATTTAAAAAGAAAATAAAAAACAGGCATTTGTTTGTTTGTCTTTTGAGTAGGCCTTTGACGCTAGTTTTGGTGATCTTAAATATCAACGCCGCTCGTTTAGTTCCTTTTAGAAAATAGTTAATAGAGTAAATAACCATTTTCATTTCATCATTATGTGTGTGGAAATTTGGTTGGCCACGTTAAATTAGTTTCCAAATAATATATTATGTTCGATCCGTTGCTACTAAAGGTCTTTGGTAAACAATTTTTTTATCATTTTTTAACTGATTTAAAGAATTTTAATTATTTAATTAAATAATTAATTATTTTAAATATTTAGTAAATAATTGTTTAAGTTCATTTTTTAACTTCAAAAAATTAAAAAATTTAATTTTTTTAATTAGTTGTTTGACATTTAAGATATAAACTAAACAATTAATTATCTTGAATATTTGATAAATGATTACTTGAGTTAGCTTTTTAACCCTTAAAAAGTCAATTTCAAAAAGTTAAGGAATTTAATTTTTTCAATTAATCATTTAATATTTAAGGTGTAAAAAGATACCATTACTCTTAATCAATTTAATTTTTGAGACCCTTATCTTTTGATAAAAAAAAAATACATATAAGAAATATATATGAAATGTATTTTATAATAAATTATTTTCTAATTGACTTATATGCATTAAATATATTATTTGATCTTTTATCTCTTTTTTTCCGCATCAACCTGTAAAAAATAATAACATGAATAAAGACAATAATAACAATTATTAATAATAATAAATTTATTTTTTAACTAAAATTATCTATTTCTTATTAAAAAATTATAATAAATTATAACTATTTATTTCTTAAAATAAAATATAATAAATAATATATTATAATTATTTTTTTCTTAAAAGAATATTTAATAAATATAATAAATTATAATTCTTTATTTTTAAAGGAATTCTAATAAATAATAAATTATAATTTCTTAAAGAAAATTTAATAAATAATAAATTATAATATTTTTTAGAAAAAATCTAATAAATAATATTTTAAAATATGAAATATTAAAGTAAAATAATATTCAAATAAATTATAAAATATACATATATCCTTATATATTATTTTACATATAAATAATTAATAGTAAGTAACTGATTTTATCAAACATTCTTATAAAAATAGTTAATGTATCAGTTGATCAAATCAACTAACCGCTAATATAATTAGCTAACAGCTAATGTAATCAATCAATTGCCAAAAGCCATTGAAGAAGTCAATCTCCAATTGTTAAAAAATTTAAGGATAAATTATATTCACTTCCTTGAAATTTAACCTAATTACATCCAACACCCTTCATTTTTCAATAATATACGCTTGCTTCTTTTGCGCTTAATTTCTGTTAATGGAAGTAATTGGACATCTTAATTTTTTGAAAATTTTGTTTTTCTTAATTTTTCTTTGTTTTTCTTCTTAAAATTTTCTTCTTTTTCTCCAACAATGCAACTCTCAATCTTCCTCATCATCTTCTCTTTGTGCTTTGCTTTCCACCATTATTTTAATCTATAACATCTAATACTCTACCACACAGTTCTTCTTTCTCTGTTGAGAAACCAATTGATAGTTTCATTTCATCAACTTCATTCTCAAGCCTATTGAGCTCCACCTTCACCAAATCTAACCCTTGCACCAAGTCAAGAATTCATCTGCGTCCAAATTCTCCTCAGTAGAGCCCTCTTTCAAGACGAACTCTTCCTTTCCTTGAATGACCTTGACATTGTTAACGACTACAAAGAAGGCATTGCCTCCATTCCCCCACCATCGTCACTAGAAACCTCCACAATTGTTGATCTATAAAGAAATATTTTAGAATTTTCCTACATAGACTACTATAATTTAATTAAATCATATGTTATTAGATTAAATGAATGTCACAATAATTAATTATTATAAATTAATTAATTATATGATCAAATTATTAGACCTGTAATGATGCTTAAGCCGTTCATAAACTTTAGTAGCGTGAGCCTCGTCACTACACCAATAATCATGAGTCGATCGGCACAGTAGAGTTACAATAGAGCAGGTCTCTACTTATACCTTAGTAGAGCTATAGTTGTCCCACTGAGACTTCAAATATAGTTTTCTCTCCATTTTCTTTATTTGGGTTATAAAGAGTGAACCTGCTAAAGGAGTACTTTGTTATCATGGATTCTTACATAATGTCAGGTACGATTTTATTATTATTAATTAAATTTACGTGTACAAATCTGATGCATTATGATATGATTCAATAGATATAATGAATTGACTATTTTAATTTATCCATTTTTTTTCAATAATTGGTATGAGAGCCAAAATTTTCCTTTCATGTTACAAAGGTTCAAATATGTGCAAATTTATTTATTTTTTGGATTTTATGTAATCCATAATTTGTGATGTAAAATTATTATAAATCTAAAACATGAGATTTAATTATATTTTGGCTTAATGTATTTCTAAATTGGTTTCAAAATTTTTTTTGTAAACCTTCTTAAGATGAAACCATGAATTCATGTAACTTATTTTTTTTTTTTTGAAAAATTCAATTCATAAATTCAAGATATTTAAAGAAATTTTTTTCAAATTAATTTGTAATTGCATCTCAAGAGTCTGTAATGTGCAAAAAATACAAATCAATTTCAATAAATATTATTGAAAAGATGAATTTTTAAAATTTTATATATCCCTTTGGGCAAGAAGTTACTTTTCAAAATTTTGTTTAATTATAAGATATTTGTTTAAATTGATTGAGATTTAATTAATAGAATGATAAAATAGACAAAAGCTCTTTATCAATTTTGGAAAACCAAAACTGTTATAGCATCAATTTTCAAATTCTTGAAAGAATTTTTTTATGGAAACTTGAATTAGTTTTAGTTTTTCTAATTGCATAAACAAGTTCCAATTTTGTGAAATTGATTAAGGATTTTGATGGAAAATGATATGTGTAAAGAAACACATGCAAGAATTTTGTAAAAAAAAATTGACTAAATTGAAGAAGTTTGCAAATTGAGTCAGATCTGATTATATAGTTGACTACTTGTGCCAGTGATGCATGGGCCAATGTGCCACTATAGAAGTGGTAGATGACAATGAAAATTATACCATTGTGTTCCACTCTCTGAGCTCTATTTATAATAAATTTTTTAAATTTTTCTGTAAAAAAATATTTTATTTATTTTTTCATAATTTATTTGAATAACTATTTAATGTTATTTGGGTCTGAAAATTTTATTATGTATTTGTTACATAATAGACTACTATCCATAATTTTTTCAAAATTTTTTGAAGATAAAAATATGTTATATAATTATTATCCTATTTATTTGAACATTAATTTCATAATTTTCAGACATGAAAAATTTATTATATAATTCTTATATATTATACTACTCTATGTAATTTTTGTGGATTGATTTAGTATTTTTTAACATTTAAATATTTTTTGAATTGTTATGTGCAATTTGTAAAATTATTTAAAAATCAATTTTACTTATATTATGCTATGAAATTTTATGCAATTATGCATTCACCTATCGTGGGAGTGGTTGCATAAAATTTTGCTAAAATTAAATTTTAGAATTATATTTGGGAGAGTGCTATGTTAATAATATACATGTCTTATCAGTACAATATTATTAATATAGTTTGTTAGTGATAATATGAATGTTAGGATGACTTGTTATGCTCTTAAAATTTTAAATACCCTATCGATATTAGGTTTTAGGAGAGTGTTTTGTTAATAATATATATATATCTTATCAGTATAATATTAGTAACATAGTTTGTTAGTGATAATATGAGTGCTAGGATGAGTTGTTATGCTCTTAAAATTTTAAATACCCTATCGGTGTTAAGTTTTAGAAATATAACTTTTAATTTTTGTGTTATATTATGAAGTATTAAATGCCCTATTGGTGTTAGGTTTCATAATGTAATACTATTTGGAATTACATAGTTATTAATAAAATATTATAACTTGACTACGTTAAACATGCAATTTTGGAAATTTATAATGAATTTCATAAATTGATATTTTTCTCACTATTTTATTATGGAATTGATTACCATGAAAACTGTAAGTGGATCAATTATGAGGATTGAGCTAAGTGGAAGATATTTAGACTAAATTATTGATATCATATTTGACAATCATCAAATTTCATATTTGGCATTAAGAAAGGGAGAGCCAAAAATAAATAATGACTATACTACTGCACAAGGTTTTTTTGTAAAAGTGGATATACTCTAATAAAGTGTACTTAATGATTATGATGTATATTAAGCATAAGATTATAATGAACGGCATTGTTGACTCTCCAAATGCCAAAGTAAATATGGATTTTGTAACTAATAAGTTTGTAAAATTCGGTAAGGTTGAAAAGGATATTACCTCTCGTTGCTAGATAAAATTGTTTAAGATGGTGTTAATGGAATTAGTAAGCATATTGTGAAACTGATACATTATTATGATCGCTCATAAGCATGAAAGTGGACATAGAAAATAGTCATTTAATTTAGCATGTTTTAGAATCTTTTCTATTTCAAATTGATGTTATTAAGACATCATATCACATACAAGAGGGTGAGTAGATTTTTAGTAAAATGACCTCTATAGTTAGTCAAGTAGAAGATGACGTGAAGAATTGAAAGGATCTTTATGCTCACTTTGTTTCACATAGATTGAGTACTAAGTGTGGAAATAAATCACGCTTAGAGGAACCTAATTTTGAGAAGCAAGAAAGTCGATTTTGGTGCGTATTACAATAAATCAAGATGTTTTGTTAGCTCTAGTAAGACATTCTGTCAAATACTTCATGGACAGATGAAGGTACAATCATTTACATTACAAATTTATTATAAGCATTAAGAAATATGAGAAAGCTAAGTGATAAAAGTCGATAACTGAATTGGAAATAATGGAAAAATGCAAGATAAATATATAGGAGTAGTTGCCGTTTAGAAATTAGAAAGTTAGTCAGTTAAATACAGTGGTTAGATACAAAAATGTTACAATTAATATGGGATCCTTAATGTTGTGGAGCAAATGTCTAAGTGATATCTCCATCAAAATAATGGAATGATTGATAAAAAAAAAAAAAGATTCTTCACGATCTAAACTTATGCTTTTTTTATGTGTGTATTGATTGCATCAAGGGAGATACCCCATACTAGAGTTAGTAGACTAGAAGGTTGAATGTACTAGAGTTAATTTATAATAATAAATAAGTAGACTAATTATGATGAGCACTATGGATGGATACTAATATGTTTTCTTCATTGGTGATTGATCAACTTTTTGTTAGGTGGAAATAATCATGAAAAAGTTAGAATCCTTAAATTTTTTTGAGGCATTTTAAAGTTGAGATTGAATTTAAAAATGATAAGAAAATCAATTGTGTTAGTTTTGATAAAGGCAATAAGTGATATAGAGATATAATAAACTAATGTAAATTCTAATTCTTTATTAAGATATCTCCAAGACTGTAAATTTTTTAGGCTAATGACCTTATGCTTAGAATGCCTGAACATGATTGGATCATAAGAAAGTTAAATTACACACTCATGGACATGATTAGATGAATGTTAGTGCATTAAATTTTACTAGACTTAGTATAGGGTGATGTTTTAAAGACTGCAATATATATTTTGTATCAAATCCCTAGTAAGTCTATATTTAAAACCCTATATGATTTGTTGTATAGGAAAAGCCTAGTCTTAGGCATTTTTATGTTTGAGGTTGCAAGGCTAAAGTGAAGCCAAGTGATCCATTTATTAATTAACTTGATTCGAAGACTATTGATAGTCAATTTGTTGGATGTTGTAATGGCTAAAAAGTGGTAGATTTTATTATCTGATCCACATCACTAGGGTTATTGAAAGATCTTGTTTTGTTTATTGGTTAGATAATGAGAGTGAAAGACCATGTAATATCTTTCTCAGAGAGGTACAAGTTGCTATTCGAGTAGAACCATCGTTCATTGAAATAAACCAAATTGATCTAATATAACATATGGCAAAATCGATGGTAGAAGTTACAGAGTTTAATGCTCCTTTAGTAGTAGAAAAGAATCAAGTCTTGTAAATGAAATACTTTTGAGGAAATCCTGATGACTCGTAGACTAGGAACTACTAACAACTATGTGGTATATCTACAAGAGCACGAATTTGACGTCAGTCATAGAATTGATCTCACTAGTTTTCAAGAAGTCGTTTCAAGCACTAATTCTTTAGAATTAATAGAGGTTGTAAATGTCAGATTTCTTTAATGATCCATAATGATGTGTGAGATCATATAAAGTTACCTATTAGTTGCAGGTCTATTGGATGCAAAAAGTTCTTTAAGACTAAAGGATACTCAAAGGGTGATTGAGAGGTATAGGGTCATATTGATGGCAAAGGCCACATTTAGAAATGAGGCTTTGATTGTAAAATATTTTCTTATCTATTTTAATTAAACATTTATTTTGAGCTATTATGGCATTGGTGGCTCATTTTGACTTAGAGCTTCACCAGATGCATAATGGCCTTTTTGAATGGCGATTGGCTAAAAAGTATCTATGTGAACCAACTAAATGATTTCCAAGAGAAGAGTAAAAAACACTTAGTGTGTCAATTTAAAAGATTCATATATATGATTTGAATAAAATGTCTAGACAATGATATTTTAAAGTTATTAAGATTATTGTTTCTCTTAGGTTCAAGAAAAATGATGCAGATTGTGTGTCTATTTTAAGTTAGTTATAAGTATATTTGTGGTTCTAATCTTATATTGATGATATTCTCCTTAAGAACAATGTTATCAGCCCTATGATTAAGATAAAGCATATACTATCTATATATTTTATCTATGAAAGATCTTAAAGATACCTCTTTCATGCGGGGTAAATGGATCCATCATAATATAGGTTTGCTTGGCCAAAAAGGGGCAGCAAGGGTCCAAAATTTCAAAAAAATTTCTCCCCTTTGGCTGAGCAAATTTCCCATAGATCCACTGGTTTGAGGTCTCTAAACAACCTAAATCAAATCTAGAGTAGAAGAAGAGCTTACTAACCTTTAGTCCAGCTCTTTCACAGCGGAAGATTGTGGATCTTCACCCCAGAAAATCCTTTTCATGGCCTCAAAAGCTTCCTCTCTAAGTGCTAGCTTATAGACGAGCTTGAGTGGGACTAGATGGAGCCAAGAATCGAACCATTCGACCTCTTCTTCCTCTCCCTTTGGCTTCGGCTACCCATGGCCGAGAGCTTCTCCTCCATGGCTTCGATTTCTTCAAACCAAAATTAGGAAATTTCCTTTGCGTGAATGGAGGCTTTGGGAAGCATCAAGTTGCCATCCAAATAAGAAGAGGAAATGGCGTCGTTTTGGGTTATTTATGAAACATTTTCATAATTCCCAAAATGGCCTAAAGTTTCCTAAACTTTATACTTTGGCCCCAATGCAATTA
>JANHAO010013142.1:0-16009 GCA_026873985.1 Saraca asoca
GGAATGAATTATTGTATTTATTGTGAATACCATGATTATATAAAGTGTGATGGCATTTGTGAATTTATGAATGATATGTGTGACACCATAAATGATATTGAAATGTGATCATGTGATATTGATGGGGTGTGATGGAGACTTATAAATCAGATCTTCGATCTATGTATTCCAAATTGATGAGTGGTATAAGGATGGATTGGAGGGATAAGGCTGGGTTCGGGCAGAATAAGGTTGGATTGGAGTAACAAGGAGATTTATATTCTTGTTATGTAATATTGAATGGCTTGGAATCATTTGAACTGATGCGAAATATTATTATTTTATTAGAACACAAAGTGTGCTCAAATGTTGGTAGTGGCTTTGAGTGCCTAACTTGGCACCATGTTCAAAAGTAATATAATATAAGTTTCATTATATGTGAATATCTACTTGTCAATGATTGCTTATGGAAGACTCTATGAGAATTAGCCAAACAAATGGGTATGAATACTTGTGTTTGTACATGCTTTGTTGTTTAATGAGTTCATAAGTCTAGTACATTTTATTCACTGAGCCCTAGACTCACTCTTCTGTGAAATTTTTTTCAAATTTTCAAGATACTACAAATCCTATTCTGGAAAAGTAAGATGGATAATAATCTGATAAAAGTAACAACTAACACCTACACTACCATGATATCAAGTTTGTTAAGAAGCTATCAGATAAACATCCATTACACCATCATCCTGAATCCATCAAGATGTGAAGCTTTACATGATGTGGAGATTGTTCCATTTGAGCTGCCAAATGTAATGTTAATGATGACCCTGGGATAGTTTGACCCTTAAAGGTCAACCATCAAGTTAAAAACTATTTTGCTATTTTTTGAGAACATGTAAATAGAAAGGGCCACAAGGCATAGTTATAGTAACTTATGTTTTGGTAATATGATAAGACATAGGTTAAGGTAACTTCTTTTGAATGCCCTGTCTTTCTTTCTTTCTTTCTTTTTTTTGAAAAGTGCTTTTGGAAATTTTGATAGTAGAATTAGATCCTAGGATGTAGATTTGGTAGTAGTTATATGCTGTAATTGTTAGAGACTTATATACATTAAAGTAAGACTGGTATGTGGCTTATTAGGTAGTACCAATGTAAATTAATTAAGTTTGTATATATTTTCTCATGAGTAACCTTATATGTTAAGTTTGCATCAATTTAGTCACCTATGTTTAAGATAACTCCAAAAACAACTTAAGAAGATGATAATGGGTAGTGATGATAAAAGGCTGGTGAATATCTAGTGAAAGAGTGATATTCACGCCAGTCATGAGTAGAACTTTAGGGTTGTGACATGGTTGACCAGCCAAACTAGGTTGCCTATATAAGGCTTGCCTCCTTATTTTCTCATTTCACATTAACTCTTCTTAAAGCTATCCTATTTTCTCTATTTTCTCTCCTTCCAGGAGTGATACCCCAGTGAAATCCTGCCCAAATTTCTTCCTTAGACCTCAAGCACTGACCTAAATGGTCGAGCAAGCTCCAATCAACTTCAATATGAGCAAACCATAGGGACGAAGAACGTACTGGTGGAAAGGTTCCTTGGTATAAGCTCTCATCATGTCTTCCATATAAACTTGGTACTATAACCATTAGGGCACCAAAGGTGGCTATAGTTCATAGCATGCAATTATACTTGATTGCTACTGAGACTAGCAAAGATAATCCTAAACTACTTTGCCTTATAGCAAGAGTAAGTTTAGGTCAAACCATAAAGACTAATGATCAATTTCAGTGTATTTACAGTAGAAAGTGAGGTGGGGTTGGATATTATCTAGTTAGAAATAGGAATTAAACAAATAGTGTAAACATAAACAAACAATCAAAAGAAAAGAAAAATCTAATAGAGATAAGTTTCAAACCAAAGGACTCTTGTAATCAATTCTATGACTAATCATTGATATAATTTATTCATTCCCCTATTGAATACTTTGCCAAGAATACAATTAAGCTCAACACCTAATTAATTCTTGCTAATTTCTTCCTAAATTGGCTAACCAAGCTTAACACTCGATTAACTCTTATTGTTAAACTGATTGAAGCCCAATACTAACAATTCATTAATAGCCTTAAGATCTAAAAACACCAAGACTAATTAATCAATTCACCCCAGTAGAAAACCAACTAATTGCTCCTAATTCTATAAGGAAATTGATTTACCCCAGTAGCAAGTCAAAACCTTATTGTTACTCCAATCAAACAACTATAACAAATAAATTGCTTATAGAAATTCAGCTAATAGTAAATCACATTGAACAATTAATTAATTAGCTATCTTAATCAATCATCCATAATAACTATTAGCATTAAAATAGAGAATCAAATTGGGAACAAATTGAAAATAGAAGTAAGTCTCACAATTAATAAAAGAATTGATGCAAAATTTCCCTTAGATTGAAATAGGAGTTTAGCTACACATTAATATAAAAATAAAAGCAAAATAAAGAAAAAGTGTAGACCTAATTAGGGTTGGAGTTCTTTCCCAAGAAGAGCTCCTCCTCTTCACAAAATTAGAGAAAAAAATGAAATGAATCTAAAAGTTATTATAATAAGGGCTTAGCAGAGCTTTTATAGGAGCTCATTGCATTGCCTCTACTTGGGTTGTTGATTAGGGCTAGAAGGAGGCCTAATTGGACATGGATCGCTTTATATGAAATGTAGCTTCACCTCTTAAAAGTCCAATGGCCTTAACATTACATAAAAACTTGATTCCTAGCATAACTTGTAGGCCAAAAATCGAGACAATTGAGTAGTTCAATCTGTAATAGAATTTAACACTTAAATCCACAACCTTGTAACTAGTTGAAAACAATCTACTTTGATCTCAAGCCCTTTATGAAAGTTGTGGGAATGGATCTTAGCTACCCTATGGGCTAGGTTTTGTACAAAAAAGAAGCATGGAGCTCCACTTATGATGAATATACCAAAATTGCTTTTGGCTCATAGGACAACTCTGTTTTAGCTTTTGGGCTTCATTTGACCTCCAAAACGGTTGAACTAGGGTTTGGACTCTGCATGAAATTTTTAGAGCTTTCTCTTATATTTCCAAAAACATAAGAATTACCCAAAGCAAAAGTCCAAAACTCAAGATACACCTAAAACCCTGAAACTGTGACAAATTATCGAATTAACTCCATTAAGTTAAAAAACTGACCAAACCACAACTAATCCCAAGTATCCAATTAAGCATATAAACATGACAAAAGACTAAATATAAAAGAGATATAAAATATGCATAAATTGTATTTATCAAATTTCCCCATGCTTAGCTCTTGCACATCCTTGAGCAAGACACCAAAACAAAACTATACTAAACTCAAAACAAAGACTCTTAACACTAAACTTTCAACAATGATGAGAATGCAAAATCAAAAGCAAGGAAACAACAAAAATTTTAGGGGACATAGCATTTTAGGAAGCACATTCTTGACAACTAAAAACCCAAAATCAACTAGCAAAGGAATTTTATTCAAAAGACAAGTAGATCAACTTGGTAGGCCCTCACAAGGTAATCTCTCCATGCAACTCTCTATGCTTAAGATGGAAAAGTGTTACACTCAATTTCAATCCATGAAAATGCACCACCATAAGCTTGCTTATCATCTAATCTTCACTACTCAAATCGCATGCATAGCGCAAATCCAAAGGACTTCACAAGGGTTGTAACATGGCCAAGGGAAAAGGCAAGGAAAGGAATGATAAGTGCTTTGGGTGAAAATTGGATCGTCTTTCACAGACCAATAAACAGCTCGAGCATGGCAAAGACCTGAATTGAGAAGTACTCAGATCGCTGCACCTCTAGCTCATGATGCGGAGTGACCTCCTTAGCTTGAGCTCATTCATGATAGAACCAGGTCGACCCCACCGATTCGAGGATAGACACTTCTAGACCAAAGGAACTAGCTACCGAGGCGAGACTAGTGACCTAGGAGCTCGCTAGATAGAGAATTAAAATCACATTCTGCCCAACAGACATACGGGGCCCACTTGCAGGAGGCAATTTGCAATAGCTGAATTTCAGGATTTAGTCTGTTTGTATAGGTCTTATACATTAAATACTAATGTAATAGATTTACTGCATGTAAAATTACAATTGTAACCTCTTCTCCTCTATAAATATAAAGAAGGAGCCTTCTACTAAGGAGGAAGAAAGAAAAGGAGAAACTTGTATGCTAAAACTCTATAAAAATACACTTAAAATAATACACTACCGTGGACGTAGAGTTTGATGTCGTCCGGATTTGGCCGAACCACGTTAAAACCCTTGTGTTCTCTTACTGTTCTTCCCTCCTCTTTTGTGTGTTTTGCTGATTTTCTATATTTGAACAAGTTAACTATTTGATATCTCGAAAGAATCCCCCATTGGTCAGAGTTTGGATCAGAACCAAAATTCGACGTCAACATTTTGGCACTGTCTGTGGGGATCTCACCTATTTTAGTTTGTTTCTTACCGCAATGGCCAAGGGAAGAGCTACCAAAGCTTTAAATGCACACCTCAACGCTCTGGAAGGGCATGTCTCAATAATAGACTCTTCCATCACTCCCATCATTGGCGCAACTGTAGGCTTCCCCCCAGCCAGTTCTGTTCGACCCACCACTGCCAACGGCACCGATGGAATGCAGATTTGGCTCCAACATTAGGAAAGATTGGAAAACATGATGGGAATACTGACCAAAGTAGTCACAATGTTAGCACAGGGTGTGCAGAGATAGGCCTAAGCTGTAACACTCGTGGATGTTCACCACCAGCAGCAAGTTGGACATTCGGGCAATCCTAACCCAAAGAATTCTTCAACTCGTTGCTGGCAAGGACAAATTCCAGGTCGCAACTCTCATGACCATAAGGATCAAAGACCTGAGCAATCCTCCAGCTAGCAATCCGGGGCACGAGACCCATCAGTCAGGGAGTTATTCTAGAAAATAACCCAATTGGAGGAGCATTTTCAAACTCCTAGTGATCGAGCTCGCTACGAAGAATGGTCACCATTTTTACAGGGGATTGAGACCTAAGCTCTCCCTCTTAAGCTCAAGGTCCCCGCAATTTCACTATACAATGGGGACTCTGATCCATATGATCATCTGGACGCGTTCAATGTTCAGATCGACTTAGAAACAACCGACCCTTTGATTAAGTGCCGAGTGTTTCTGGTAACATTGGGAGGTGTACCTAGAGCTTGGTTTAGAAGCCTCCCTGCCCACTCAATTTGCAGTTGGGAAGACTGCCAACAGAAATTCATTGGCCAGTATCGAGCGTTGAAAAGGCAACTTATGCCCCCTGTCATCTCACAATGGTTTTTTAGCATAAGCACGAGTCGTTAAAAGATTATATTGCTAGGTTTAGGCTCGAAGCTAATTCAGTGGAGAATCCATCTGAAGAAACCATGTTGGCAATGATCTCCACGGGACTTCGCAAAGATGGAAAGTTATACAAGAGTCTATATAAGTCCTCGGTAAGGGACCTCACCGAGTTCTATGAGCAAGCTGCTAAGTAGATTAAGTGGGAAGAAACCTTTGGCTTGAAAAGATCTGACAAAAAGGATGAAACGACTAGCTCCTCTCGCAGCAAAAAGAGGGGCGATGTGGGCCAGGGGGATCACCCTGCTGAGCAAACTATGAAGAAGTCCAGGAGACCCAGAGGTGGACAACCTCAGCATTCTGACCACCATGAGTAGTATAGCATCTTGTCAGATTCCCAAGATAAAATCTACGTAGCGGCAAGAGATAGGGAAGACTTTGGATGGCCTAGACCCTTGAAGACTCCATTCAGGCAAAGGAATAGAGATGAGTTTGGTGCCTATCACAATGAGGCCGGTCATGGGACCTCGAACTGTCTGGCTCTTAGGGACGGACCTGATCAGAAGGGAACACTTAAGGGAGTACATGGCACGACCTGTGGGGCAGCAGCCCCGGTTGCCCCAGCAAAGTGCCGACCAAGAGCTGGGGGGCTTAGTCCGAGTCATACATTGATAATGTACCCTAAAAACAATGAATGTAAATACTTTCTTTGCTTTGTTTGAAGTTGTCTAATTAGTTTGATCTCTTTATCCTGCCCTCTGCCATCAAGTGCTTACATTTCCCGCAGCTCGCATGCAATCAACTCTTTGGAATCTCTTGGGTAACTCTATGCCAACTGCAACCATTGGGTTGGTTAAGGCCCCTAGAGCTCATTCTAGAGATGAATTGATGAACACTTTGCCAGCATGGTTGTGTGCTCATTGAGGTGCAGAGGCACTAAAAACCACTCACTTTGCTAGCGTGGCTGCATGCTCACTGATGTGTAGAGGCACTAAAAAACACTCGCTTTGCCAACGTGGCTAGCTGATCGCTGAGGTGCGGAGGCACTAAAAAACACTCACTTTGCTAGCAAGGCTACGTGCTCACTGAGGTGTGGAGGTACTAAAAAACACTCGTTTTGCCAGTGTGGCTGCATGCTCACTAAGGTGCGGAGGCACTAAAAAAACACTCGCTTTGCCAGCATGGCTGCGTGCTCACTGAGGTGTGCAGGCACTAAAAAACACTCACTTTGCCAGTGTGGCTGCGTGCTCGCTGAGGTGCGGAGGCACTAAAAAACACTCGCTTTGCCAACGTGGGTGCATGCTTGCTAATTACAGAGGCACTCTTAAATACTCAACGCTAGCATAGCTACATGCTCGTTGAAGCATAAGGAATTGACGGCCTAATTATTTGCCTAAGGCAAATAACATTGTTTTAGTTCGCAGCTCACATGCGACTGATTGTTCACAACTCTCATGTGATTAGTTGTTCATAGCTCTTTTGCGATTAACTATTCGTAGCTCTCATGCAACCTTCTGGTTATTCATAATTCTTTTGCAGATAGTTCACATCACACGTGCAAAGAGTGTTACTTATGACTATTATGTTCGAGAAGGTTAGGCCGATTGGCTATCTAAGCTTATCGTCGCAGGCTAAACAAGGTTGTACTATAGCGAACATAGAAAATTGAACACAGTATGTAGAGATCGTAAAAGAAGATCTTATTCATTAAAAAGTCTCAACGAGGTAAAATTACATCAAAAAGCCAAAGTACAAAAGGAAAAGCTATAACTAGTTTTCTTCTGAGAAGAAGGACCGGCCGTAGAGGGACAAACCCTTGCCGACTAAAGCTCACAAGCTCACCCAAGCCCTCGAAATTCTTCTACCAGAGCTTCCCCTAATGGCAAACCCCTCCTTAATAACCTTTGCCAACAGAGAGAGAACAAGCATTACCGCTCCTTATTTTTCTGGCCTCTAGCTCCTATTCTGATTCGTGAAGGAAGCAAATTAGGAAGCGTCAGGAACTTGGCTGGCAGAATAATTGCCTCACAGCAACACTGGGAGGATGTAATCCGAGATCCATATGAGATCCCTCCACGTTATCGGAGAAGCCAAATCTTCTGAGTTCCCTATGCAGCAGGCCATACACTCCCCAGTGGAAAGTCAGAATGCTAGAAATAATGGTGGTTTATCTGGAATCTTCATAGTTTGCCTAGTGCATAGGCAAATGGGATTTCCTCCTCTCTTAAATAGAGCTAAGTTCGACTCCATCGAGGAGTCCAGATTCTTCCCCCTTAACCACCATCATTTATTATCTCAAGAAGGGTTGAGGTTCACTCACCAGCAGTCATCAGACACGTGCCATAGAAAGCATAGCCTAGAACAGATGAAATGCCGATCTCAAAGAGGACTTTGATCGAATAGTTGTCGAAAAGTTTCAACTCCCAGTCCATAAAGTGAACTGAGAGTTGGGGGGCTTATGTTATGGGCAAAAATCAGATCATCTTTCATAGACCAGCAAATAGACTGAGCGTGGCAAAGACCCAAATTGAGAAGTACTCAGATCGCTGCACCTCTAGCTCGTGATGCGGAGTGACCTCCTCAGCCCAAGCTCATTCATGATAGACCCAGCTCGACCCCACCGATCCGAGGATAGACACTTCCAGACCAAAGGAACTAGCTAGCGAGGCATGACCAACGACCTGGGAGCTCGCTAGCCAGAGAATCAAAATCACGTTTTGCCTAGCAGACATACGGGGCCCACTTGCAGGAGGCAATCTACAGTAGTCGAATTTCAGGATTTAGTCTGTCTATATAGGTCTTGTACATTAAATACTGATGTAATAGATTTACTGCATATAAAATTATAATTGTAACCTCCTCTTCTGTATAAATATGAGGAAGGAGCCTTCTGCTAAGGAGGAAGAAAGAAGAGGAGAAACTTGTATGCCAAAACTCTGTAAAAATATACTTAAAATAATATACTACCATGGACGTAGGGTCCGGTGTCATCTGAATTTGGCCGAACCACATTAAAACTCTTGTGTTCTCTTGCTGTTCTTCCCTCCTCTTTTGTGTGTTTTGCTGATTTTTTGTATTTGAACCGGTTAACAGCTTGAGATCCTGAAAGAATCCCTCATTGGCCAGAGTTTGGATCAGAACCAAAATCCGACATCAACAATAAGGATATAAAAGTGTAAAACCAAAAAGACTAATAAAGCATTGTGGCATAAATTCAAACAAGTAAAGGAGCAATTAAAATAAAAATTTGCATCACAAATTTTCACATTTATCGCTTCTCTTTTTCTCTTCCCTTTTCTTCACTTTTTCACTTTCTTTTATGTTGTGCTCTTTCTCTTTGAAAATTTTTCTTTTTTCCTTCAAATTCAATTTTTTTTCTTTTGCTTTCTTTCTCTTGACTTGCATTAAGCTATTTTTCTCTCTCATTTTTTTTTCATTTGTTTCTTCTTTTCTTTTCTTAACCATTGAAGTGAATCACAGTTGCCTTTTTACCAAACAATTGGCGCACCCCACACTTGTTTGAGAACCTATTCCACTAATGAATTAAATGCTCTCTTAATCGGTAAGGTTAGGAAAAGGTAAAGATAGTCAAGGCTTAATTTTCTAATGGGCTACGTAACAAGAAAAAGGTCAAATAGGATCAAGGGGCTTAACAATGGTACATTGCAAGGTTAGCTAAAAAGGGCAAAAGTGGCTTAATCAGAGAAATGCCTTAATCATATTTATGCATGCATGTGCTAATGTAATATGATTCAAAGCAAGCTCTTAAGCAACATTTTCATGAAAGAAATCCACACACTAGAAAGAAGAAGAACCTAATGAAAATGATCAGTAATGGCTAAAAATCTCACAGGCTATATGTCTACCATAATCAATCTATAGACATCTCAATCTTCATCATAGTGCTAATCAAATTCAAGAATCAAGAGGTAAGACAGTTTATTGAGTTATGCTATGCAATCATCAAAATCAATTGTAACCTACTTAAGGCCTAAACAAACTCATCATCAATGAAAAGAACACCTAAAGGAACAAATAGTAGATTTTTTTTTCAAAATTTTTTCTTTCACTCAAACAAAGCAATTTGAAAAATAAAGAAATCCTAAAATCTCTCCCCACTTTTGAATATTACATTGTCATCAATGTAAGCACAAAATCATCAACAAATAAGGGATATCTAAAATAAAAGAGATAGGGAAAAAGAGAAAATGCTTGGGTTGCCTCATAAGAAGTGCCTTGTTTAATGTCTTTGGCTCAACGGTCCTTTGGTTTTTCACTTAATTAGCATCATCTGAATAAACTAGCTCTCTTAGCTCCACTTCCTCTTTTGCATGCTCTTGGAAGCCTTCAAAGAATGGCTTGAGCCTATGCCCATTAACCTTGAACTCCTTGTCTGCTATTAAACTCTTTATGACAAGCACCATAAGGAAACATAACTTATCAGACCTCAATTGAAGTGTTGAATTGTAGAGTAGAACTTTCAATCTAGCCGAGAATTACTTCCTAATAATCATCTTATCATGGAATGCTTTGGTCTTTTCTTTGTATATTCATGAATTCTCACAGGCCACAAGCTAAATTTCCTCCAATTCTTGCAATTACTACTTCCTTTACTCACCAACTTCATCCATCTCCATGTTACAACTCTTTACTACCCAAAAGCCATATGCTATTACTTCATAGGAAAGTGACATGCCTTGCCAAAAACCAACTTGTAGGGAGATATCCCAATAGGTGTCTTGTATGCTGTTCTATAGGCCTACAATGCATCATCCAATCTTAGGCTCTAATCTTTCTTGCTTGGCTTCACTATTTTCTCTAAGATGGACATGATTTCTTTGTTGGATATTTTAGCTTGTCAATTTGTTTAAGGTGTAGAAATCTTGTGGAAAACTTTCTTGATCAATTACCATAGCTTTTGGAATTCCAAGTTTACTGAAAATGTTAGACTATATAAAACCTACAATAACCTAGGAATCATTAATCCTGGTGCCTATTGCTTTCACCTACTTTGAAACTTAATCAATAACAAACAAAATACAAAGGAAACCATAAGATGAAAGGAATAGTCCCATGAAATTAATGCCTCACACATCAAAAGTCTCACACATAAGAGTAGGGCTTTGCATCATTTCATTTTTATGGGTCAAACTACCTATTATTTGACATTGCTCACAACATTTGCAAAATAGATATGCATCATGAAATAAAGTAAGCCAATAGAAACCACTATCTTACACTTTCCTAGCTATTCTTTGATGTCCAAAATGCCAACCACAAGCATAAACATGGCAAAAAAAAAATAGATTGAAACTCAGATCAGGTACACATCTCCTAATAATTTGATCATAACAATATCTCTATAAGTAAGGATCATTCTATCCAAAATAATTAACATCTTTTTGTAGCTTTTCTTTCTTGAATCTACTCAAATTATTAGGTAAAGTCCTAAAACTAAATTCACCAAATCAGCATAATAAGGAGCATTACCTTGCAACTTGAAAAGCTGCTCATTAGGAAAGGAATAACATAGTGGCAATGAATCTTCTGCTCTTATCAACCTACTCAAATGATTTACCACAAGGTTTTCAACTCCTTTCTTGTCCTTGATCTAAAGATCAAACTTTTGCAACAAGAAAATCCATTTGTTGAGTCTTGGCTTTGCATCTTTCTTAGAGAATAAATATTTCAAAGTTGCATAGTTAGAAAACACAACACCCTTAAATCCAAGCAAATAAGAACAAAATTTATCTAAAGTAAACACTATAGCTAAAAATTCTTTTTTATTGTGGAGTAATTACATTGGGTTGGATCAAAAGTCCTTGAAGCATAATGAATCACATGAGCTTTTTTATCAACCCATTGCCCCAAAATCACTCCCAAAGAATAATTTCTTGCATCACACATGATCTTAAAAGGCAACTCCCAATTAAGAGCCTGAATAATGGGAGTAAATATTAATGCATCCTCCAACTTGTCAAAAGCCTGCTTGTATGCTTGGTTGAACTCAAATGGAACCTTCTTTTGCATCAATTTTCACAATGACAACATTATCTTAGAGACATCCTTGATAAACCCACAATAAAAACCTACACGGCCAAGAAAGGAACACACTTCCCACACACATGTGGGGTAGGGTAAGCTCAAGATCAAATTAACTTTTGCCTTATCAACCTCAATGCCTTTACTTGACACCACATGCCTTAAAACTATCCTTTACTCAACTATAAAATGACATTTCTCAAAATTTAGAATAGGATTTATCTCTATGTAATACCTAAGCACATGAGTCAAGTTCTCTAAGCATGCATCAAATGAATCACCATAAATAGTAAAATCATCCATGAAAACCTCTATGCAATGCTCTAAAAAATCTAAAAATAAAAATAGTTATGATGCACATTTGATAAATGGCAGGTGCGTTGCAAAGCCCAAAAGGCATCTTCCAATAGGCAAATGTTCCAAAAAGGTAGGTCAAGTTGGACTTCTCTTGGTCTTTTATTGCAATCACAATCTATATATATCCTGTGTACCCATCAAGGAAGCAATAATGGGATTTGTTAGCCAGCCTCTCAAGCACTTGATTAATGAAGGGTAGAAGGTAGTGGTTTTTTCTAGTTGATGCATTCAACTTGTGGTAATCAATGCACGCATACCAACCATTTTAAATTTTGGTTGGAAAATCATTTTGATTTTTCACCATAAAGATCCCTGATTTCTTTGGTACTAATCGAATAGGGTTGACCCATTTACTATTTGAAATTGGGTAAATGTTTCCATCATTTAAAATTTTCAATACCTCTTTCTTGACCATATCCATCATGAGGGGTTCAATCTTCTTTAAGGTTATCTAGTTAGTTTGGAATCATCTTCTAGTAGAATTCTATGCATACACATGGAAGGGCTAATGCCTTTGATGTCTACTGTGGTCTGCCTAATTAATGGCTAATGATCCTTAAGCATTCTGATCAATTTTTCTTCTTGTTCTGATGTCAGATTCTTGGCTATGTTAACTGGAAGTGCTACTCCCTCTCCCAAGTATGCATACTTTAGGTGGTCTGGTAATGGTTTCAATTATGAAGTTAGTGCTTGGATCATTGAAGGCAACAACTTAGCTGTGGGAGGAAGTAAGGACTACAACTCTATAATTTCATATTTCATCTCCAACTACAATTTTTCAATTCCTACTTCTAATTCATCAAGGTTATTCAATTCAGGTACATCTTGCACTTAGGGATCAAACACATCAATAGCAAACAAGGAACAATCATTAGCAATTGAGTATTTCATTTAATAAAAAATATTAAATTTGAGGATATCACAATCAAATTCCATGGTAAGAGTACCAACATATACATATATTTTGTTCTTGTAGTCTTCAAAAAAGATCTCCCCAAAATGATAAAGGCTATGCTATTGGATGAAGGATCATTAGCCATATTCAAAATGTAAAAGTCTACTAGAAAAATGAAGTCATTCACCCTCACTAAGACATCCTCAATAACTTCTTTAGGCTAAGCATTAAACCTATTTGCAAATTAAATTATCACATTATTTTCTTTTAATGGTCTTAACTTCAAAGATGCATAAATGGAAAGAGGCATGACATTTATGGATGCACCTAAATCTAGCATAATATGTTCAAATCTAGTCTCACCAATGACACCTGGAATGATAAAGGTACCTAGATCTTTGCATTTTTATGGTATTTTTCTTTGATAATAGCAGAAACATTCTCCCTTATTGCTTATTTCTCATTACCTCTTAGTTTTCTTTTGGTGGTGCATAGTTCCTTAAGGAACTTTGCATGCCTTGGAATTCAGTTGATCACATGAAGCATAGGTATATTTACTTCTACCCTTATGAAAGTCTCCAAGATGCCTTTGTCTTGGTCCTCTTTTCTATACTTTGCTAGTATGCTTGGGAAGGGAGTGGGAGACATATTGGTTGATAACTACTTGCTTGTTTGGTGGTTTCTACCTTTATTTACTCTAAAAGTGACTACTTTTCTAGGGTCTTTACTTCCTTGTCACTCCTTAGCAGAATTGCACTTGCATTTTCTTAAGAGTTCAACATTGTCTGGGAAGGTAATACACCTGTGGCTTGATTTTTGATGAACATAATTTATATATATTTTATATCCCTTTATACTAAGAATTTATCATATTTATATGCTTAATTGGAAACTTGAGATTGGTTTTGTGGTTTGCTAAGATTTTGTGCTTAAATGAATTCATTCAGTAAATTTACATTATTTTAGACTATTTTAAGTTTTTAGGCATATCCAGAGTTCTAGACCTTAGTTTTGGGTAATTCTTATGTCCTTGAAAATTTAAGAGAAAGAGATAAAAATTTATGAAGAGCCAAAGCCTAGTTCAAACATTTTAAAGGTGAAATAAAGCCTAGAATTTGGAACAGAGTGTAGTGTTATGACCCAGCCCTATTTTAGTGTTTTCATCATAAGTGGAGATCCACCCATCATTTTGATGCAAACTTAAGCCCATTGGATAGCTAAGATCCAACCTTACAACTTTCATGAAAGGCTTGAGAGCAAAATATATTGTTTGATTTAATTATATGGATGTGAACTTAAGTGTCTAAATCTGTTATGGGTTGGAATGCTCTAAAAAGTTGTCTTGGTATTTAGCCCATAACCTGAGCTAGAGAACGAGTTTTGATGCAAGGTTAAGACCATTAGAAAGATATATGATATACCTACATGTAATATGAAGAGTTTCATGTCCAAAAATGCTTCTTCCTTGCCCTAAATGGCAGCCTAAGTAAGAGGTAGTGAAATAAGCCTATAATTAGTTAGCTAAGCCTCTCTTGTAATATCTTTACATTTATTTCTATATTATCTCTAAATCTTAGAGGTGAGGAGCTCTACTAGGGCAAGACTCCATCTGTGATTAGGTTTACTCTTTCCCTTTTTAATTTTGCATTTTACTTTCAATTAATGTGAAACTAAATTCTCATATCAATCTAAGAGAATTTCTACACCATTTCTTTCTTGATTGTGAGATTTGATCTTAATTTCAATTCATTCCTAATTTGATTCTTTTGATTCTCTATATTTACACCATACAATTGCAATGGATGATTAGTTAATAGGATCCATTAATTAATTATTCTTTATTATCTAATGCTAGCCAAATTTCTATGGCAACTTATAGTTGATTGTGATTGTTTGGTTAATGTGGCAATAAGGGGTTGATATGCTATTAGGATGAATCAATCTTCCTAGGGAATTAAAGGTAGTTAATTGAATTGCTACTAGGGTAATTTAATCAATTAGTCTTAGTCATTTCAAAACTGCAAGCTATTGATAAATTGGATGAACTATTAGGTTTTGAATAATTTACCAATACGAGTCAGCTAGGTGCTGGCTTGGTTGGCTAGTTTAAGGGGAAATTAGCAAGAGTTAATTAGGTGTTGGGCTTAGTTAACATCTTGGCTAGGTGGTCAAAATGGGAGTGAATAATAGAGTCAATGATTATTCAATGAATTGGTTGCAAGAGCCCCTTAGATTGAGCCTTCCTATATCTAAATTCTCTTTATTGCTGATTCATTTTTGCTTTACATGTAACCTATTTGATTCATTTTTTATTTGCAATTAGGTAGTCAACCTCTCCCCTATTCCATACTATAACACATATAAAATATATTACCAATCATTGTGGACATGACTTTGACTCATCTTAGCTATTAACTTGGTGGTTTAGCATTATTTTTGGCTAGTTCCAATACCTTTCAATTTTCCAGGTTAGCCATTCTAGTCTATAAAATCTAAAATTTGGTGTTGATGTTTTTCTTTAATTGTTGTATGTTAGTTCTAATCTATTGTTAGAATTGTAGGTTGTTCTAAGCTATAGTTTAAACTAGTTCTTCAATAATCTTGTTTGAAAAGGAGTTCTAGTTCTGCTACTACATGGTCTAATTCTGTTGCATTTGAAATGGAGCCTGTTAAAAGGAATTTTGTTGTCTAACCTAATTACCATATCTCAGATTGGGATGATCTCTTCAGCCAAGTTTATATGTGTTAGAACAGAGATTGTATGCTTGTTATGTCTAAGTTAGGAATCTTCTATATGCTAGAAATCTTCCCATGGCTTGGACTTGTTGGAAGGGGTCAGTCTCTTGGAAGAAGGTATGAAATGTCTCAATGCTATGTCTAAGGATTGAGTAGATTCCACACACTACTGTTGCTTGTCTTTTCCCTATGGTTTACTGCATTTGTTGAACCATTAAGGTGAGGTCTGTGAATTACCTATCAAGATTAGAGGTGTGCACCTCATTGACCTTTTTCATTGCATAACTTGATCTGTTGCTGTTATAAGTGAAAATCGGTTCATCCTAGAAGGACACGTGAGAAGCCCAAGAGCGACAAAAGGATCGGTCAGAAGAACTATCCAGATTGCTATGCCTTTGATAAATGGGAAAAAGGGCATAAAAATAAGGTAGTTTTGGTCCATTTTGTTGTAGTATTTTGTGTTTTCTTAATGTCTTTACTTTAATTTTATGTTTTGTTCTAGATACTGCTCTTGGTTTGTATTTTTTATGTAGGATGACAAAAAGGCCTAAAAAGAAAAAAGGAACTCAAAGAATGAAGTTGCATTTAGATCAAGGAAAGGATAGAAGGAGAATACATGCAAGAAACAAGTAAAAATTGAAGAAAATA
>JANHAO010013143.1:0-15998 GCA_026873985.1 Saraca asoca
ACAATTATTATTTCTATTTTAATTAAAGATTTTGTTTACCTAATCAATTTTTACATTCCTTCCTTTTATATTTCACATCACTCTTACGTTTATATCTCATTGTTAATTATTACTTAAATAAGGAATTTTTTTCATAATTCAATTTCATATTTATTTTAGTATTATTCTTTTTTTTTTATCTTTTGAGCATAAGAATTATTTGATATTAGCATTCTCCTACATAATAATTCATGGTTGTTTCATATTAATCCATAAATTTTATCTCATGAAACAATTATTTTAAAAAAGATGTTAAGATTATTCTAGATATAATATAGCATTGAATAAAATATTATTACATTTTTTTATACTTTTTATGTTGATTTTTAAAACTTTTATTAAATCTAAAATGAGATTTGCGCTTGTATTAAATAACAAATTTAAATATTTGTAATTAAGTTCACAATTTTTAAAGTTTTATTGTCATATTATAAAAATAATATATGATTATAATATTTTTAATGAAAAAGATGCACAGAAATAAAACTTTTATTCTATATGTTGCATGACTTTTGCCTTTTATAGCTTATAATTAAGTTTTTTTTTATTATAGTTCAATTTTAGATTTATTTCAGTATGGTTCCTTATTATCATATTTTACTGTGGGAAGTTATTGATGCGTTATAAGTTGTAAGACAAAAGCGACTTTATACCTTAAAATACATCTTAAATATGTTTAATATTGTAATTTATTTTTCTTTAATTGATATAAATTTTTGTAAGCAAATTATTCTGGTTCTCAATTATTCTCATTAAGATAATTTTTTAATAATTTATTTACAAATATAATGATTAATAAATCTATCATATTTTGTGGTTGATATATGCTTTATACAAGAATGAATTGATTTAATATTAAATTTAATGGTATCTGAAAAATAAGAATATGATAGTATAAATTCAATTCTTATATTTCAAACAATATAATACGAAAAAATTGAATAACAACATTTTTCGTAGAGAAATAGATATTGGAGAAAACAATTGAATAATACGGTGAGTCCCATGAAAATATAATTGTAAATATAAAAATGGTTGAATGATGAAAAAAAAAAGTGAAAAATATTACCGGCATTACGAACCAAGACTACATGCGGGCCGGCTTTCTACTACCCAATCAATTTCTGTCTCTTTTATCTCTCTCTCTCTCTTTTTTCAACAAGAGCTTATTTGACAGTAGTCATGGGCCGAAAACGAGAAGAAGCAAGCTGGCCCAAGTACTCATTCCACATTCAATTCCAGTACCTTCCCAAAACGGGGCCGGTTCCTGACCCGACCCACCACTACCATGCATGAACCCCTTAAGTAAATCTCCACATCGCTCACGCTCATTCTCATCCACCAAGCACCATTTCTGCTCCAAAGAATCTTCACTCTCCGTTTCTTTATCTTCTTCATCAGCGTCCTCATCTTCACATTCTTTTGTATCTTCTTCATTAAATTTCATATCTTCAATTTCCTCCTCGTTCTCTTCTTCCTCGAGCGGTTCGCCGAATTCTTCGTAGCAAACGGCGTCGCCTGCGGGGACAAACTTCATTGGCAGCCTACCATTTTCTCTGCAAGGAACTAAATGTTCACAAATATTCTGTACTCTCTCTATTCTGATTATAAGCCTTCCATCTTCGGTGAATTCCCTTTTGAAAACCCAAGGCGTTCGACCCGGCAAATCATCTGTTTCTGCTCGCAGTATCGACAATGGCGGTGGAATCCGCTTCGTCGTTGCATTCCTGTATCTCGACCTACTGTGACTGCTTTCAGGTTCAGATTTTTCAACCATTTTTTTATATCCCCCGATATTGGAGAGAGAAGAGGTCATGTAATCGTCGTCCTCAGTTCCGATCACGTCGTCCGTTACAAGAGACCGGAAGAACCCGGAAGATGACAACGACAGCAGTGGTAAGGATCGTCGTTTGGGTGTTGTGGTGAGAGTGCAACAATGAACAATACTTGGATTTGAATTATCGATTGATTTTGGGGATTATTTTGATTCTTCAGGATGAATTAGGATTTTGAATCTTAATTGAAGAGAATGTTGATTACAGGCTGAAAGTAGCTTTGATTTTGGTGAACGGGCTGGTGGATTTGCAGTCCATGGAACTAGACTCCACAAGGATGAAGTTAAGAAATCCGCGTATGTGATATTAATATGGTCAAGATGTCCGTTTGTTGTCTGATTATTTACTGAAGACTATTTTGGTATGAAACTGTGAATTACGAGGTCTAAAGACTGGAGTAAAACTAGAAACAGATTCAACCTGCAGCGGGGAAACGAAGAATTAAAGTAATGAGAAATTTGAGAATCATATGTTGGTCTGCTACGCTTATTTAATACAAAACATGGATGCGTTGAATATCATATACTCTAATAACATAAATTTTGGAATAAAATGTGGTTTGAATCGTGTTAAAATTGGTTAATTACATAAATTTTAGAGTAAAATGTGGGAATAAAATGTGGGTTTGAATTGTGTTAAAATTGGATATTGTTGAGGAATGGCAAGAGTTATGGTTTTGTCAAAGGCAATATTCGGTGTATTGGTTCCACCTGGCATCCTTGTCCTTTGTTTCCATTTTGCAGCCTTCTCCGTTTGGTTTTACAGTCAAAGCATAACATTTGCTGAGTAGGTTTACTGCAAGGGTTTGAATACAAGACTTTCAGCATATTATTTATGACTCTCATTTAAAAAAAAATAATTTTATGAAAGATTTGACAATCTTTTCATTATTAGATTGTTATTTTTGTATTAATATTTATAATTTTTATTTGATTTATTTACTTTAAAATTAAAAAAAAAAACAATCTAATGATAAAAAAATTTAATCTTCTAAGAAATCGAGCTCCTTTAAGGATGAATACATCATTTTTTCATATTACAAAAATTGGTTCAGTACATATAATTTTATTATACCCTTCATCAAATAATTGTGAATAGAAGGTTTATCAAATTAATTTAAAAATATTTTCATACATCATTAGTAAGTATCTTTAACTAAACCTGATTTTTTTTTTATTGTATATTGAATATGTCATAATTTTTTTTATGATATCTTGTCTATGATTTGAATTTTTTTTTAAGAATTGATAAAATTTAATTTAAATAAGTTTATATTTGGGCTTATTTTATTAGTAATACTTATTTTATGATAGACAGAAAAAATTTAGTTAGAATGGCATTTTGTAAATGCCATAATTTTCAATGTATTATTTTGTTTAAAACAGTTTAGTTTTCCTTTTAATAGGAAAGTAAAATCAATGAAAGAGACCTTATTGCTTTTGTTTTTTCCTAGTCTCTATATGTCTTTTGATGTTGCCGGAAAATCAAAGAAGAAAACTAGGATAAAATAGGGTTTAGTTGTGAGTCACTATATAATTATAGTCTAATGTATTAGACGTTTTTTTTTTTAAAAAAAAAACCTTTTATTTTAGCTCAACAACTACCCCTGATTCTTTTCTTTTATTTTAGGCATTCTATTTATCTAACCATCAACCTATTAATAGAAATAGTAGAGAAAGACTAAATTAACCAATTTATTATTTATGAAAGATGAACTTGATACAAATAAAATTAGCAAAAGATAAAAATAACGTTTTTGTCCATCAATATACACACACATGCACATATGTATGTATATAAAGACCATCAATTAATATTACTTCCTTTTATTATTAGTTAAACAATTATCATTTCTATTTTAATTAAAGATTTTGTCTACCTAATCGACTTTTACATTCCTTCCTTTTATATTTCACATCACTCTTACGTTTATATCTCATCATTAGTTATGACTTAAATAAAGAATTTTTTCATAATTCAATTTCGTATTTATTTTAATATTATTCTTTTTTTATCTTTTAAGCATAAGAATTACTTGATATTACCATTCTACTACATAATAATTCATGGTTGTTTCATATTAATCCATAAATTTTATCTCATGAAGCAATTATTTTAAACAAGATGTTAAGATTATTCTAGATATAATATAGCATTGAATAAAATATCATTACATTTTTTTTTTATGCTTTTTATGTTGATTTTTAAAACTTTTATGAAATCTAAAATGAGATTTGCATTTGTATTAAATAACAAATATAAATATTTATAATTTCACAATTTTTAAAGTTTTATTGTCATATTATAAATATAATATATGATTATAATATTTTTAAAGAAAAAGATGCATAGAAATAAAACTTTTATTTTATATGTTGGATGATTTTTGCTTTTATAGCTTATAATTAAGTTTTTTTTTATTATCATATTTTAGTGTTGGAAGTTATTGATGCATTATAAGTCGGAAAACAAAAGCGATTTTATACCTTAAAGTACATCCTAAATATGTTTAATATTGTAATTTATTTTTCTTTAATTGATATAATAAATTTTTGTAAGCTAATTATTCTATTTCTCAATTATTCTCATTAAGATAATTTTTTTTAATAATTTATTTTCAAATATAATGTGTTGTGGGCATTTTTTAGACTAGATGAAATAGACCGGCAGAGGCTCAGAGAACTAGATTAGGACAAAAGGCATGGCCCAACCTGAAGCAAGGTCGCTGAAGCCAGATAGCAGGTCACGTAGCGCGAGCTCGAAGCTTCCAGCCAACCAAGGCTATAGTGAGCTTCTCTTGGCGTAATTGGGAACAACTAATGTTTGATTGACAGTCTGAGTACACTTTTGACTTGTAAATCAGCCTCCAAGGCTCGACAATGATTTGCCCCACATTTATTATCCGATGCCAGGCATTTATTGCTTGAAACAGCTATAATCATAGTTTTACAATGATAAATTACGACTTATAACCCTTCCGACTTCTATAAATAGGAAGGGAAAGCCAATGCATGAGATATAATGAAATATATGCAGAAACACTGCTGCAATAGAGAGAGACTGTAAGCATTGTAAACCAAACAGGAAGATAACTCCAAAGCTAATACAATTACCGTGTGGATGTAGGGGCCATACTGGCTTTAGCCGAACCATGATAAAAATTTCGTGTGTTTATCCTATTTTTCTTCCTCTTGTTCAAGTTGTTTCTCCTTATTTTATGCCTTATATAGCAATATGGGTTCTAGAACTCTTAGTTGATCAATTACCAAAATCAACTATCAATATTTTGGCACACTTGGTGGGACCAGACTGCTTCTTTATGATTCTTTAACCAACAGAGATGGCAAGAGGAAGAACAACTAGGAGCTTTGACGCCATTGTAAATTAGCTGGGTGGCCGTCAAGAGCAACAACAAAATGTCCTAGAAGAAAGAAGTTCAGTTCTAGCAAGCATTTCCACCATTCCCTCAGAAGCCGACAGTGTACAAGTGCTACATCAATACTAGGAAACAGTTAGAAAGCTTGTTGATGCCGTCACTGCGCTAACTTAAGTGCACACTTATGGAGCCTAGGGACAGGCCAAACTTACGATAGAAGGAAGGACAGATCAGGGACCACGGATCATTGTGCGGATTCAATTCACTCTTCCAGTTCACAACCCGAGCTGCAAAACCACCAAGATCGTGATAACAATGGAAGTGGACAATCTAGAAACTCGCATTACATTGAAGGCTTAAACACAATTTGCGATAGCACTAGAGATCGTCGATCTGGAATGTAGAACTTGGTGGTTGAGGGGTTATTACAAAGTGTCTAGCGGTTGGAGAGATGCCCCTCAGCTCCAGACTAGTCAGGTTGCTATGAGGAAAAGACCTCGTTCTCTAAGGAAATTGAGATGGAACCCCTTCCACACTAGTTTAAAGTTCCTGTTATCCTATCCTATGATGGGAAAAGCGACCCTTATGACCACTTGGATGCCTTTAACATCCAAATGGACCTCTAGACATCCAACCCCCTGATCAAGTGCCATGTTTTTCCAGCAACTCTGAGAGATGTGCCTACAGCCTGGTTCAAGAATCTTCCTGCTTACAGCATCAAAATCTGGGAAGAGTGCTAGAAGAAGTTCATTGACCAATATAGGGCCCTGAGGAGACAACTCGTGCTATCATGCACCTTGCTACAATTTTCAGTGGAGAGACGAGTCGTTGAAGGATTACATTGCCAGGTTTTGTAATGAAGTGAATAATGTAGAGAGCCCTTTGGATGACAGTATTTTAATAGCGATCTTAGTAGGTCTCCGTAGGGATGGGAAATTGTACAAGAGTATTTACAAATCTTTGATAAGAGACTTGGGAGAGTTCTACAAGAGAGCCATGAAGGAGGTCAGATGGGAAGAGACCTTTGATTCAAGTAAATCTGGATGAAAAAGCAAGGCAGGTGGCTTTGCCTTCAATCAGTGCAAGAAAGGGAGTAATCACAAAAAGGGTAAGAAGACCTAGAATGTTAACATAAAAGCCTGACCAGTAAAGAAAGCAAGGTAGGAGCAACTTGAACCTCGAGATCATTATGATAACTACAGTATTCTATCTGACACCCAAGACAGAACATTCACCATGGAAAAGCACCGAGAAGATTTTGGGCATCCTACACCTTTGAAGACCCCTCATGAGAATAAAGATGCTAGTAGGTTTTGTGCTTACCACAACGATATCGGGCACAATACCTTAGAATGTAGATCGCTTAAAGATGCAATTGAAGATCTGATTAGAGAGGTCCCTTGAGAGAGTATGTGGTACGACCTGCTGGTAGTGACCTCAGCGATCTGAATCATCACCTTAGCCATCTCGGCAAGATGAACATAGGCAACAGCTATGGTGAGGACCATCTATACCATCCATGGCAGACCGCACATCACGGGTACCTCATGAGGATCGCATGAGCGTCATGTGTGGAGTGCAAGCTATATCTTGTCCATGTGTTATGAGTCAAAATGCCCCACTAAGAGAGCTAAAACTATGTCTGAGTGTATCGTCTTTGTAGATGATGACACTCGGGGAATCCAGGCACCCCACAATGATGCCCTTGTTATATGGGCAAAGATCAGTAACACCAAAGTCCGGAGGATTATGCTAGACACTGGGAGTTTGGTGAATGTCATGTACAAAAAGTACTTTGAGCAGATGGGGCCGAGTGAAAGTGACCTAAAGCCTTCACTCGAAGCTTTTTTTGGCTTCACAAGAGATGTGATCTTCTTGGTAGGGCAAATCAGACTCTTGATCACTTTGGGAGACCAGAAGTGTCAAACCATAATCTTGACTGATTTCTTGGTTGTTGAATATCCCTCAGCCTATAACATAGTGTTACGACGACTTGCAATGAATGATTTGGATCTAGTCATGTCAACCAAATCACTAATGATGCGATTCCTAGCCCCTAACGGAGTCAGGTGCATACGGGGAGAGCAGTATATAACCCTATGATGTTATGAAAATGCAGTAAGGATGGGAGAAAAAGAGAAAAGAGTTAATGTGGTCTTCAGTGAAGAACCTCAAGCCTCGAGTGTTGCAGGACTTATTTATGATCTTAACCCCTGTGATCTTGACATAGAAAGGGAAACTGAACCTGTGGAAGAGCTCAAGGAGATATCAATTAGCAAGGTAGACAATGAGAGACATCTCAAGCCAGGGAAAAATTTATCCCCTGATGTGAAAGCTTAGCTAACTAACTTTCTAAAAGCAAATCTGGACATTTTCGCATGGAATCATGAGGATATGGTGGGGATTGATCCTAAGATTATGTCACAAAAGTTGAACATAGATCCCCTCCATAAACTAGTTCACCAAAATAAAAGGCCACTAACATTCAAATGATCCGTAGCTCTCAAAGAAGAAGTGGATAGACTTTTGGCTAACAGATTCCTCCAAGAGGCTCACTACCTAACCTGGGTAGCAAATTCAATCTTAGTAAAGAAAAAGAATGGAAAATGGAGAACCTACATTGACTTCACCGACCTTAATAGAGCTTGTCCAAAGGACAGTTTCCCATTACCTAGAATTGACCAGCTCGTTTATGCAACAGCTAAGCATCAACTTCTCAACTTCATGAATGCTTATTTAGGGTACAACCAAATACTCATGGAGCCTCAGGATGAAAAGCACACCTCGTTCATCACAGATCATGGACTCTATTGCTATAAAGTAATGCCTTTCAGATTGAAGAATACAGGAGTGACCTACCAACATCTAGTCAACATGATGTTTAAAGAGCAGATCGGGAAGACTATGAAAGTTTATATGGATGATATGCTTGTGAAGTCTAAGCAGGCTGTGGAGCATGTGGAAAACTTGGAAGAAATGTTTCAAACTTTGAAAAGATATTGGATGAAACTGAATCCTCTAAAATGTGCCCTTGGAGTGTCCTTAAGAAAATTTCTTGGCTTTATGGTAAATAGTAGGGGGATTGAAGTGAACCTGGAGAAAATCAAGGTACTCATTGACATGAGGTCCCCAATCGAGGTCATAGATGTTTAGAGTTTGACCGGTAGTTGCTACACTTGGTAGATTTATCTCCAAAGCAACAGACAAATGTAAGCCATTTTTTGATGTTCTGAGAAAGGCTAAGTGATTCGAGTGGATGGAAGAATGTGAAACTACCTTCCAACACTTGAAGGAGTACCTAGGTCGAGCTCTATTGTTATCCAAACCATAGCAAGGTGAGAACCTTATTCTTTACTTGGGAATGTCCCAACATGCTATCAGCACAACCTTTATCCAGAATGAAAATGGGGTCCAACTCCTGATTTATTATATAAGCAAAAGGTTAATAAACGCTAAAGAGAACTACACGCCTATGGAAAAGCTTGCATATAACCTCGTGATCACTTCTAGAAAGCTGCGGCCTTACTTTTAGGTGCACTCCATCGAGGTGCTCACTCAGTACCCACTAAGACAAACTTTATAGAAGATAGACACCTCAAGACATTTACTGAAGTGGGCTATTGAGCTTGCTCAATTCGATATTCAATTCAAATCGAGACTGGCAACTAAAGGGTAGGCATTAGTGGACTTTATTACGGAGTTCACTAGGCCAGTAGAAAATGAAGTGGGGACTCTAGAAGGCCCATGGTAGGAACTCTTCATAGATGGGTCCTCTTGTGAGCATGAAGCAGGGGCTGGAATATTGTTAAGTAGCCCAAAGGGACACAAGATCCTTTATGCATTGCGATTTGAGTTTCCAACCCCCAATAATGAAGCGGAATATGAGGCATTGCTCATAGGACTTCATTTAGCAAGGGAGGTATGAGCTGAGAACCTGAGGATCTTCAATGACTTTCAACTCGTAGTTTGTCATATAAAGGACAAGTACCAAGCAAAGGGATAAAAAATGGTTGCCTACCTCCAAAAAGTTCAGGAGCTACTTAATAATTTTTGGAGATATGAAATTAGTCAAATCTCACAAGCTCAAAATGCACATGCGTACGCATTAGCTCACCTGGCTGCAGCTAAGGATATGGATTTCTCAGGTGAAATCCCAATAGAAACTCTCCTGTTACCAAGCATTAATCAAAAAGATGTCCTAACAACAGCCATTATGGCCCAAAACTTATGGATAACCCTAATTGTAAAGTATTTGCAAGATGGTGAGCTTTTAGAGGATAAATTGGAAGCACGTCACGTACGTGCTCGAGCTACCAGGTACTACATTATCAATAACGTGCTCTATAGAAGGGGCTTTACTGTTCCACTCCTTAGATGCATCGATGGCCCAAATTGTGACATCGTCCTTGAAGAGATCCACTCCGGGCACTATGGAAACCATGTTGGGGGGCTATCTCTAGCTCAGAAAGCACTTTGGCAAGGTTTCTTCTAGCTGACCATGAAGAAGGATGCAATCAACCTTGTTAAACAATGTGATAGATGTCAAAGGATCTCTAAAGTTCCCCGAGCTCCTCCAGCTAATCTTCAGCAGATGGCCAGCTCATGGCCCTTCATGATATGGGGAATTGATCTAATGGGACCACTTCTTACAGGTCGTGGAAACTATAAGCACACAGTGGTCACTATCAACTATTTTACTAAGTTAGCTGAGCAAAAGAATTGGCTAAAATCTCCTCTTCCAAGATTGAAAAATTCATTTGGAGTAATATCATTTGTTGATTCGGGATTCCTTAGCAGATTCTGATAGATAATGGGACTCATTTTATTAGCAAGCAATTTGTGAATTTCTTTAGTGGCCTTGGGATTGAAAAGAGCTTCTCAGCAATAGACCATCCTCAAGCTAACGGGCAAGTAGAAGTTGTGAACAAGATCATCAAACAGATCTTGAAAACAAAATTAAAGGCTAGGAAGGGAGCATGGGTAGATGAGCTGTCAAAAGTACTATGGGCCTACAAGACCATAGCTTGCAGTGCCATGGGAAAGACTCCCTTTTCAACAATTTATGGGTTTGAAACAATGACACCAGTAAAATATGAAATAACTTCACATCGGAGAGCAACCTTCAATCTAGAAGAAAATGACTAGCTGCTCATTGCAAGTCTTGATCTTGTGGAAGAACTAAGAGACATGGCCTACCTTAGAATTGTAACTTACTAGGAGTGAATTATGAGGTACTACAATAGGAAGGTTCAAACTCGGAGCTATAGATTGGGTGACCTTGTACTACGACTCATCCTACCTGAGGCTTGAAAGGCTAGTGAAGGAACTTTGGGTCTGAATTGGTAAGGACCATACATAATAAAGAAGAACCTGGGCAATAGCTCGTATCATTTGACTGATATAAATGGAGCTGAGTTCACTCGAGTGTGGAACACAGCGCATCTCCAGCCATATTATCAATAAAGGCAAACTTGGCCTTGTAAATGTGTAACATTCTTTAAAGTTTCAAATTAAATAAGGATCAAAGAATTCTTTTTTCTATTTATATTATGTTTAGTGTGCTCTTTAATGTATTTCATTGATAGCTAACTTTATTTAAGCTTAACAAAGAAAAACTATATTCTACAAGGATAGCCCAGCCAACTGTTTCACAAAGTGAAAAAGCTCGAGCCTTTCACGCTACAATCTAATATGACTCATTCAGGTCTATGCAGTTCACCAGCATATTTGTTAACAAAATGTTCAAATGTTTGATAGATAAAAAAATTCAAGTTATTCACATAAAGATGTCTCATTTACAAAAAAGCATAAAATCAAATCAAGAAAACATAAAGCAAAGCTATAGAGGTGCTATATGGGATGGAGCCAGAGGACTAGAAGGATCTTGGGAAGTAGAGGAGTTTGCAGCAGTCGTAGGTAGGTTTTCTATCACTTGTTCTCTAGGCCCTTCTTCAGGTGCTTCTCACATTGATGGATTACCCTCGGCCTGCTCCATGCCTTGGATGGAAGGATCACTGATAGCTTCAGCACCTAGAGGTGAAGTTGCCTCTGCACCCTCAACAAGGCCTTGAATTATTGCCTTGATCTCCCTACCAAAGAACGAAAAGTCAAAGTATGGGTGCTTCTATGACAAGGTGTACATGAAATTATCAATGGTCTCAAAAATCACAGCTTCTTCAACCTAAGCAACCATGGCTGATGTCTCCTTCTTGACCTTAACAATCTTTTTTTTCAGTCTAGGCAACCTTTTCAGTAGCTCACTTGGTCTCCTCTTCAACTAGCTTTGCCCTCTCCTCAGCACGAGTTAGCCTCTCCTAAGTGACTTGTTTTTACTTCTTAAAAACCTTAGCTACCTTCACCAATGTCGCTATCTCCTTTTACCTTTGTTTCATGTCATCAAAAGCCCTATGAAGTCTCGAGGTCAAGTTAGCAGTCTCATGAGCCAAGGCTTCTTTAGCTCGCCTCCTCGTAGCGTCAGTACTCTCTAGTCTCCTCCTTAGCTTTGCTACCTCGTTGGTCATTGCTTATAGGCTATCTACAAGCCTACCTTGCTCCTGTTCCTAGCCTATAATTTCATCCCTCAATTTTATTGTCTCTAGCAGCCCTTAAAAAAAATTAGGGAACATGTTAAGAAATGGGAAAAACAAGAAAATGTGATACCGACTAACAAGCAATGGTGAGTTAGTATCTTTGCCAAGGTGCTACCCAGATCTCCTCATCCTCAAGGGATTTCATATTAGCATCCAAGATCTAATCTACATTTCTATCAATGACATCATAAAATGCCAAGATCTTAGGTCCTAGACCTTCGGGCAAATCCTCTGGGCCATCCTCACACCCCTCATCTGAACCGGTGGCAATCCCTTTTCCATTATTAGTTTTCTATCTCTTGGGAGGAGGATTGGTTAAAGCTTCATTTTTTTGATATGGGGACCTGGGTATCTCTCTTTCAACCTTAGATGGCTCCACTTGTGAAATGGGGACCGGTGCAAGCAAGGTCTCATTTGAAATCATCAGGGTGAAAGGCTCACCAGCTTAAGCTAGAGCAGGGATAGTAGTGGAGGAAGAAGGTTGGCCAGCCTGAATAAAAGTTGGAATAGCCACAGAGGAGGAAGGGTGATCAACATAAGCAGTGGCAGAAGTGGTAATATGACTCGACCTCAATGAAGAAGGAGGTCTGATTAAGTTGACTCTCCCCATGTCATCTTGCTCGCTAAAGTCAGTCAGGGAAACTTCCCTTACATGGCAAGCTCTGATGTCTCATGAGTAGTCAAGAAGCTCGGTGCCAAGAACGGGGTCAAGCCCATGAGCTCGCAAGAGCTTCTTATAAAACCTTGAGTCATTTCACTAGTCATAGTAGGCAAAAAATTTATCTAGCATCTCAATCTCTCCTATGCTCAACTCTGGCCTCTCCTTTCTTGTTCTATCTGCAAAGAACACAACAAAAGTTAGACTCAAAACAAAATTAAAAATAGTAATAGCCTGTGTGCCCTTAGCTTGCTCACTTGAATTCAAAACAGATGAGAAATTTTGAAGATGACATAAGGACGAGCAAGAAAAGTAAAACCAACAAGTCTTATAAGGAGCCACGTTGGATTTTCCCTTAGCATCCCCACGAGATAACACCCTTTTATACTTAGAAGGGTGAGCTAAAAGGTAATAAACCCCTTCCCACTATCCAATTATTTTAATACTGTAGAGATGGCAAAGAACTTTAGTGCTAGCAGGGGGAGGACATTTTCAAGGTGGACCAACGCTAAAAAAGTCAAAGTGGAATATGTATTGGGGGTTAATTCAATAGGTGTGAGCTTCAACTCGCTCAGAAAATCAATTATATATGGGGTGATAAAAAACATAAGATTTGTATTAAGATGATGAACACTTATGGCCACAAACTTTTCGAGAGGATAAGCAGTGTGGTCACTACAAGATGGCACCATAACATGACAACCTTTTGGGAAGAAGTATGCCTCAACAATCTCCCCCAACTCTTTGAGTTTGATGCTAGAAGAATGACGCTAGAAAGGGGAATCAACTTTGGACCCCTATGGCCCAGAGTGAGCAGCAAACTCACTAGCAACCTCACTACTTTAGGAGGTCACACCCTCAGCAACATGAAACATTCCTTCACTCTCTTCAGACTTAGTGTCCTCATTGACTATTAGGTGGTGGTAACATTTACAGGGCTGAGATATCTACACAAGGAGAAAAAAAAAAGAAAATGATCAAGCCGCTGGACATAGACTGATCACTAATCTAAAAATAGTTCATCCTAAAAGAAAGGTATCTACCACCCTAAGTCATCTAGACCTAAAGATACAAATAAGGTTTTGGCTATTAAGGCAATGAAACCCAGAAGACTAGTTGAAAACTCTGTCACCACCAAAAACTCTAATATCTATTGGCAAGTAGATAAAATACAGCCCGCAATCCACTTTTTCATCAATAATAGACACACCCATAAGGGCTTCACAATCAAAACCCAGAAACATGAGGCCAAGGATAGAAACTCACCTTGTTGGACAAAGAAGAAATCTAAAGTGCGAACGGAAGCGGTGCCTGGTAACCTAAACTTGGCTTGACAAACTCGAAAAACTGGAAAAAGGCTGAAGATGGTAAACAGCAGTGAATGATCATAGAGTCTGTAGAGGGAAGGAAAGGAAGGGTCTGGGTTTAACAGACTTCAAATGGCAAAAGAAGAAAGGGAAAGAGCCTTCCTGGCTTTTACTGTAAATTAACCAACCATCAGATCCTGAAACTCTCCAAATAACCCACGATCTAACGATCTAGCACATGTTAGTATTTAAACCAAGATGTATTCACCAGGGATAGTAATCATTGTGCTGTACGTAGAAATTGAAGAGTCACATGTGAGATGAACGTGTCAAGCTACTCGCCAGATCACAAATCACAATGGATGAAGTATGACCTTGGTTCTCTTGTGACTTGATACTCACAACTCATGCATGACCTATTCCTCGCTTCAGTAGCACACCTAATCGCCTATTGAGAGCTCAGGCACACCTAATTGCCCCTTGCGATCTCATACCAGTACGTGCGCACCTAATCATCCACTTTGCATCTCACCTCGCTTTAGTGGTACACCTAATCACCTACCGATAGCTTGGGCACACCTAATCACCCCCTACAATCTCATGCCAGTACATACATACCTAATCATCTACTATGCATCTCACCTCACTTTAGTGGCACACCTAATCACCTATTGATAGCTTAGGTGCACCTAATTGCCCCCTGCAATCTTATGCCAATGCGTGCACTTCTAATCACCCATTGCACATCTCACCTCACTTTAGTGATGCACCTAATCACCTACTGACTGGTTAGGTGCACCTAATTGCCCCTTACGACCTCATGCCAGTGCGTGCACACCTAATCACCCACTGCACATCCTAGCTTACTTCAGTGGTGCACCTAATAGCCTATAAATAGGTCTGGTACACCTAATCACCCCCTGCGATCTCATGCTAGTGCATGCACACCTAATCACCCACTACACATCTTACCTCACTTCAGTGGCACACCTAATCACCTACTGACAGCTTGATCGCACCTAATTGACCCCTGTGATCTCATGCTAATGCGTGCGCATCTAATCACCCATTGCATATCTCACTTAGCTTCAGTGGCACTCCTAATCGCCTACTAATAGGTCGGGTGCACCTAATCACCCAATGCGATCTCATGCTAGTGGGTGCACACCTAATCGCCCATTATGCATCTCACCTTACTTCAGTGGCATACCTAATTGCCTCCTACGATCTCATGCCAATGCATGTGTACTCAACCACCCATTGTGCACATGATCACACTTTAGCTCAAGCTTTTGATGCCACTCACAAGCCTATTTTGACTGAGGCATAGTATGCATTGTCAGGTCATGCCATCGACTATTCATAGTTTTCTTGCAAGTTGAAAACTCACTATTGTTCAAATCATTTTAGTGTTTAAGTTTGTAACCGGACAAGGTGGATTAATTTCACCCATTAAATATTAAGCTCCATATTTGGTTAAATATCGTAGGCAGAATCCAATCTATAAAAAAGGCTTGAATGTTATCTTCTACAACACATGACAACTAGTTGCACACTTAAAATGTCAAGAAAAAGGATAATTTTCATTATAAAACCTCTTTCAACGAGGTGGGTTTATACAAGAAAATTCTGAGTACAAAGACTAGGGTGAACCCATAACTACAATAAGCAGGAGGTACTGGCCTTTCAGAAGTCATGGCCTCTGAGCAAGCCACACAGTTCTAGCTCCTCTTTCTTTTCTTCCTCCGAAACTGAGAGCTTGTCCCTCTACTCTTCAACTCCTAGACATTCAGGGAAACAGACTAGAATGTCTCGTCATGTAAGGAGACCAGAGAGCATAAGTGAAGAGTGATTGCCCGTGTCGAGGCCGATCGGAATTAGAAATTTATAAACTGAAGCTACCTAAATTAACTTGTAACATAGGCAACCTAGGTTGAACCTGAGGACCATTTGAGGATGATAATATCAATGATATTAGGAGCTAAATTGGGGGAAGGGGTTGGCAGAACTAAAAACTAACAGAAACTACACTAAACTAACATACAAAATAGAACTGAAAATAACAAGAACAAGTAACCAGCCAAGGGAATCAATTTGAGATCAATGTTTCCTAAATCACTAAATATTCATTCAATTATTGTTAATCATAACAAGGATCCCTGAAATGATTAATAAGTTTTAAGCAAAACTCAG
>JANHAO010013144.1:0-15993 GCA_026873985.1 Saraca asoca
GAAGTTTCCTTAGCTAAAGGGGAGTAAAAATTTTTGAAATTTCTCAGCCCCATGGCTGCCCCTAAGCCAAGGAAACCCAACAATATATATGTGAACATGACGTACTAGTTTGCACTTATCCTTTTTATAACAACTACTGTGTGAGATGTTGGTGACTATATTATTTTGCCTTAATTGATTTCTAAAATTATTCAACTGTATGTTACTTGAACTGAATGACAACATTGTTAGATCATTCAATTTATGAATTAGTTGGAATTAGCTCTTGTCTTCTAAATACATATTATAATATGAAACATTTTGTTGATTAAATGTTTTTGAAATTTGAATCCATTGGAAATTTCTTTAGAGAACCTCCAAATGCATTTGTAATTCGAATTATATTTGTTAGAGTAATAAAGGGGAGTATATCTAATAGAAAAATAAGGTATATGAAAATGACTGATATTTGTTAGGTAGGGTTACCTTTAGGAATTACTTTTTGGATTTCAATTGAAATTAGAAATTTAGAACTTTTTTGACAGTTGAATATTTAAGAATTATGAAAGACTCCAATGATTTCTTTTTAATTTATTTTATGATGAATATTTCTCAAAATGTTATACTTGGCATATTAATTTTTAATTTGTTGATTAACATATTTATTGAATTTGATTCCCTTGATGAATTGCAATTTCTGATTTGTAGAATGTTTATCAACTAATGATTATATTCTTGTATATGCTTGTTGTTGGTGGTGAATTTCGATCAACCAGTAAAGTTCAATAAACCTCTAACGACAAATCGGTAGTGTGAAAAAAGATGAGAAAGAGATAGAGAGAGAGGGAAAGGAAGAACAAAGGAGGCACCATGAGTTTTTTAACGTGATTCGGCTAAAGTCAATTGATCCCTATGTCCATGGTTATTATATTTCCTAGTCTGTTTTGCTGAGTATTTGTATTTGTTTATTGTACAATTCTATATTTCCTGCAGAGCAATCATCTCCTCCTTTCTACAATGATCTCTACCCCTATTTATAGTGGTTGGGGTGTTACCAATTGAATATAAAGTAGTAACTGAAAATAATTAATTAATTGTAAATTGATTTCTATAAGTTAATGTATGCAAGTTGATCATGCAAGTTAGTTCCTCCTTGAGTTTAATCACAACGAACTTCTTGATGACAACTGGAAAAACGTGCTTCAAGCTTGGGCTAAATCCTCAATGACCTAAGGTTACTGTTTTGACCTTTGTTTGTCCAACGACCTAAGTTCGCATTTGGTGAGCTTGTGCCTTACTCCAGCGACCTTAATGCTGGTTAAGCTGGGTTCTTATCTACTAGATTTATCCATTGGGCTTTTACCAGCCCATTTGTATGGTTCCAAAAATACCCATAAGATTAGCCCCCAAGCTCTCAGTGCATTTTGCAAACTGGGAATTATAGTTTGCTGGTAAAAGCCTACAATTATATTCTATAGTGTTATCATTCAGACGTCTGTCTTACTATTTGCCAAGCCATTCATTTAATGCAAATTTTTTATAGCCGTTAGCATGGAAGCCGTGCTATTTGCTGGACCATTAGATTGAGGACAGTTGGTCATTCTCTAGATCTATTGATGAGGCTAGGCAAGCCATATAAGGCATGGAAAAAACTTTTCTTTGTTTTTTAGAATAACCTGATAGGTGCATTGGTTGAGCCCTCTATATTTTTTATGGTCTGGATCTTCGATGAGATGTTATCAGTCGTGTATGGCCTGCTGCATAAGAAGTTCCCAAGGAGAATTCCTCTTTGTGGATCTTGGGAAATTTTATACAAATTTTATTTCCTCATGGTGATGCTGATGAGTTCAGTTATTTCACCTTTGTTCTTTTACCTCGTTGGGAGAAGAATAAGGAAAAGTTTGAGAGAAATATGGTCAATGACCAAATGATGGATGGCTTGCTCGTCTCTTATGTCATTCTTCAACCCACTAGATGTTCAGTGCCTAAGAGTTAGCCTTTCTCTTAGGACATGATAGCTGTAGACTTATTTTGATCTATATTTTTCAATAGTGACATGTACATTCACCTCGTTGAATGAGGTTTTTAATGAAAATTTTCATATTTCCTTGCTTTTTCCAAGTGTGTGATGTTGGATGTTCTATATATCACAAAAGATAACATGTAGTTTCATGCGAATAAATTCCTACAAATTATAGCTTAATATATATTAGCTAAGTTAAATGCCCAATCGATCTTCTTAGCTTGCAAACCATGACAATGTATATTCATTGAGTCAAAGTAAGTTGCATAAGTCGAGTACCCAGGTAGGTCACATGAGAGCTACACCTCAATTAGCATAAGTAGATCGCATGAATGCAATGCCAAGTAACAGGTCACATGGATGCGATGTTAAGTAGTAGGTTGCATGGATGCGGTGCCAAGTAGTAGGTCACATGAATGCAGTGCCAAGTAATAGATCACATGAAAACTATGCCTTAGCTAGCAATTTTGTTTCCTAGTAAGTTGCACCATTGTAATTGTGTTGCTTAGTGGATCACGCTATAGTAATCGTGTTGCTTAATAGGTCATGCTATAGCAATCATGTTGCTTAGTAGGTTGTGCTACAGCAATTGTGTTACTCAATAGGTCACGCTACAACAATTATGTTGCTCAGTAGGTCATGCTACAATAATCGCATTGCTTAGTAGGTCACACTACAGCAATCATGTGGCTCAATAGATCACACTACAACAATCGCGTTGCTCAATAGGTCGCATTACAACAATCATGTTGCTCCATAGCGAGTCTTAGCTATGGGTCTTTTAATTAAGATTAGAAGGTTGAGATGAAATTTATTAAAAATATAAATGTAGATGTTTTATGTTATGAGCTTATGGAACTTTAGCTCCATTTGTTAAGTGATAAGCTTCATTTTCTAAGTCTTCCTTGATGATGTATGGGTCCTTCCAATTCGGACCTAGTGTTCCATCACTGGCTTTGTGAGCTCAAGGAGAATAGAGTGCAGTACGGGATCACTGATGATGTAGTCCAAATTTGGACCTTCATGTGTAATACTTTGCTCAAGTCTTATTCAACGCACAATCATAAAAATTTAAAAGAAAACTTGGGTGCTTTTATTAACTTCTGAATAACATTACAGAATATGGTTTTCATAGCTTGCTTAGGACCCTGTTATGGCTACTGAGGTCGTTGTCTTGCAGGTTGCACCACATAGTCTTTTAAGCGACCTCTTTTAATCAAATCTTCAATTGCATCCTTAAGTGCCCAGTATTTTGAAGTATTATACTTGACCTCATTGTGGTAGGCACAAAACTTGTCTGTGTCCCTAAGCCTCTTAGGAGTCCTTAGGGGTTTAGGGTTCCTAAAGCCCTTCCTATCTTTCTCTGTTGCGAATATGCTATCCTGAGTGTCAGATAGGATGTTGTAACTGTCATAGTGACCTTGATGCTGAGGTCACTCATTCCTAGCCCTTTTTGTAACCTGATTTTTAGGGCCATCATTCTGACTCTTTCTTCCATTTTCAATGTTGCTCTTTTTTTACTCTAATTGGAGTTATTCATGTTGTCCTTTTGGTTGGGCTTGCTTGGGCCAAAAGTTTTTTTCCACTTGATTTCTTTGGTAGCTCATTCATAGAACTCAGCAAGGTCCCTCACTAGAGACTTGCATATGTTTTTATAGAATTTACCATCCTTGCGAAGTCCCATCGAAATCACAGTTAGCATGCTCTCATCTGAGGGGCTCTCTATGTTATTAACCTCATGTTTGAAATGGGTGATGTAGTCTTTTAGTGACTTATTCTTTCATTGAAAGACTGTTGTGAGGTGGCAGGATAGTGTAAGCTGCCTTTGTAGTGCTTTATACTAATTAATGAATCTTCTTTGGCATTCTTCCTTACTGTGAATGCTACGAGCTGGAAGACCTTTGAGCCATGTCTCGGATATGTCTCCAAGGATGGCTAGGAATATACGACATTTGACCAGCGGATTGGTCATCTGAAGATCCATCTGGACATTGCATGCATCCAGGTGATCATATGGGTCGTTGTCTCTATTGTACTGTGGGATTGTAGGAATTTTAAATTTATGAGGGAGAGGCTCTGTTTCAATTTCTTTAATGAATCGTGTCCTCTTCTCATAATGTTCCTGGCTATTTTAAGCTCAAGGGCACTCCTCTAATTGTTTTACCCTCTGAAGCAGCTCTTTTATCATCGGGTTTTGCATCTCAGATTGCTGGCTCCTTTTGCCTCCTTGATCATGGGAGTAACGATCTGAGGTGTGCCCCTGGCTTGTCTTATTCGAGCTTTCCACTTGGCATGAACTTTTATGTCACAGATTATCATCATGCTCGTGAGCTCGACGGACCTCCAATCCTACCCATGAATTGGAAGAGCAAGCTGAATTAGCATGCTGAAGCACTCTGATCAGCTTCTCCTTTTGCCTCTTTTCACGTGGCTACTAGAGTACCCCTCCAGGTGTAGTGACCTCAACTTGCTTTTGTGTGCCCGGGGCCTATGCTTGTGTCAGCACTCTAATTGCTTCAACCAGCTCTTTCATCATATTTTCTAGTGCTTCCTAACATTGGTGCCACGTTTGCACTCCATCACTCCCAGAAACAATAACAATAGGCTAGTGTGGGCATGGGGGGCAATCTGATGGGTATACCTATAGTAGGGTTGATGGAAACACCTATCGCAGAAAGGACGAGTTTTCTCGATTGTTCTACATGGCCTTTCGGCTAGTTAACTAAAGCACCTAAACTCCTGGTGGTTCTTCCTCTGACCATCATAATTTAATAGAAAATTAACCAAAATGCAGTTAAGGCCCTTCTTCTAGTGCCAAAATATTAACAGTGAATTACGATTAACTAGTAAGGTTCAATAAACCTCTAACTGCAAATCGGTAGTGTGAAAAAAGATGAGAAAGAGATGGAGAGAGAAGGAGAGGAAGAACAGTGGAGGCACTAGGAGTTTTTTTTTTCAACGTAGTTCAGCTAAAGTCAATCGACCCCTATATCTACAGTTATTATATTTCTCAGTTTGTTTTGATGAGTATTTGTATTTGTTGCACAATTCTATATTTCTTACAGAGCAATCATCTCCCACCTTCTACAATGATCTCCACCCCTATTTATAGTGGTTGGGGTGATACCAATTGAATGTAAAGCAGTAACTAAAAATAATTAATTAATTGTAAATTAATTCCCACAAGTTGATGTCTGCAAGTTGATCATGCAAGTTGGTTCCTCCTCGAGTTTAACCACAATGAACTTCTGGATGATAGCTGGAGAAGCATGCTTCAAGCTGCAGGATGAACCCTCAATGACCTAAGGTTGCTATTTTGACCTTTGTTTATCTAACGACCTAAGTTTGCATTTGATGAGCTCGTGCCTTGCTCTGATAATCTCAATGTTGGTTAAGCTAGGTCCTTATCTACTGGATTTATCCATTGGGCTTTTACCAGTTTGTGTGATTCCAAAAATACCAATAACACTTGTTTTATTATTGAAATTTTGAACTTGAATTTGTAAGCAAAATTTTGGATTTTCCAAGAGATTATATGCTGATTGGGTTTCTGTGAAACTCACTCTATTTTCTTTCATATTTTCAGAGTCTAAGGTCACTTTCACTGTTCACCTTCATCCACCCGGTCCAGAGCCTACTCTTTGATTGGGTAGATTTCTTCTTACGGAGCTTAAAAGCATAATTATGGTGTGTTTTTGACAGTTGGTGTAGTTAGGTCATTTGTGTGATTTAGTCAGGTTGTCACCTAGTAGGTTGTATACATTGTGTTGTCTGGGCTTTTGTGGTCTTTGTTTTATTATACAGGTTGTGTATAGGGTGCGTAGTCCTCATCTATTATACTGGCTTAGTGTTTAAGGTTTGAAAAATAAAGGAAACTCTGCTAGATTTTTTGTTAAAATATGATAAAGCATTTGATAATTATGTTCGTGTTATTTAAGGGTCACATTAAAGGCTATTGCATTGTTAGGCTTGTAGAGGGTTTTCTAATGGTAACTTTTTACACCAGTCACGTGCCATGAATCGGGGTGTAATAGTTTAAATCAGTTTTTTAGCCCTCAAAAAGCTAATTCTAGAAAGTTAAAGAATATAATTTTTTTCAATTAACTGTTTGATGTATAGGGTACAAAAAGACACCATTACCTCTTATCAATTTAATTTTTAACACCCCTACCCTTGACATATAGAAAAACTCTCATAAGAAATATGTATGAAATATATTTTATGATAAAATATTTCCTAATTGATTCATATGTATTAAATATATTATCTAATTATTTTTCCTGTTTCTCCCACTATCAACTTATAAGAAATAAGAACGTGAACAACGACAATAATAACAATTAGTAATAATAATAAACTTATTTTTATCTAAACTTATCTATTTCTTAATAAAAAAATTATAATAAAGTATAAATATTTATTTCTTAAAAGAAAAACTAATAAATAATAAATTATAATTATTCATTTCTTAAAAGAAAATTTAATAAGTATTTGTTTTTAAAAGGAAATTTAATAAATAATAAATTAATAATTATTTATTTATTAAAAAAATCTAATAAATACTAAATTACAATGATTTTTTTAAAGAAAAATTTGATAACTAAAATTTCAAAATTTGAAATATTATTAAAGTAAATAAATATTCAAATACATTATAAATTATACTTATGTCCTTATATGTTATTTTATATATAAGTAAATAATAAATTTTATCAAATATTTTTATATAAAGAACAAACACTATTAATTCATCAAATCAATTAATATAATTAACTAATAATTAATATATTCAATGCATTGTAAAAGAGGGTCATTATTAACATAGCGAAGGAAAATGAAAATCAATCAACGAAATCATGAGTCACCTCTTAAATGACAATTTTATTAAGTACAATTTTCAGTAAAAATACAAATGACCGAAGAGGCTTAGGAGGAAAACGAGGAGCCTTCCCTCCATAGATCAATAATAATATCCAAGAATCAAAATGAAAATCCCTGAGTGCAAACACAACATGAATGACGAAAAATAGGATTCATAAAAAATCACTTTGGAAGAAATGATGCTACTAATTAAGTGGTGCGGATTTAAGCACATTGGAAGCCCTTGGGGACGCCCTTTCCACAGTAGTTAAGTATCAAGCTCAAGTCAATCGGAATGTTCAGATTAATGCCCAGAATATTAGCTTTGAGTGCAGTGCAAAGGCATACAGCAGCTTCAAGATCAACCAGATCCTCAAGGAGGCTGCAGCATGGGGTCTTTGGTGGCTTCCCAAGCTGAACATTCACCAGACCCAACACGTCAGCACACACCCCCAGCTTAAGGGTATCCATTGGACATGTAGGGTACCGCTGAGAAGGTGGTTTTGGTACAACGGGTGGGTATTTAGGACCCTTAGGTGTTTTGGGTTTCGTTGGTGGGCAAGGAACATAGGTTGCGCTAACCACAGCGAAGAAAATGAGGTTGAGAGCAAGGAGAAGAGCAGCTTTGGAAGCCATTTCCAGTTTCACAAAAGTTGAATTGAACTTGGATTTTTGTGAATATTGGCTTGTGATTTGGTGTGTGAGCGATGAAGTTGAAGGAACGAGAGGGGTTTTATAGGCTAGGATTTGAGGGTTTCCTTTGAGTTTTAGGGCTAAATAATTGATTAGAGGTGGACCATGTGAGCCCACCGGATGGAATTCGAAACAGGCAGCACAAGCTGGCAGGGGGGACCCGGAGAATGTGCTTTTGCGGGAATTTCGAATTTCCAAGTTTGGAACTATATGCGTTGGTTGGTTGTCAACGTGCTCTCTTGATAACAAGATCTCATACATCTCGGGCCCTAAATTTTGATACTTGCAATTTTTAATGAAATATATCATAAGATATTGTCGGCATATTTTTGTCATTTTCATTGATTGTGAATAAAAAAATATGTGTAGGATTTAAGATGGCTAATATTATGGTGTGTATTTGTCACTCAATACTCATCACCTCACGTATTAAAATAAAAAATCATAACGAAAGTTTTTAACCGGATACATTTTGATGAAAAATTAGTAAAATATCAATAGATTAAACTAGTAAATATTCATATTCTATTAAATAGTATGTATCCGTCCGATGTATGAATTTTGATAGTCTTCATGTTAATTGAGAACACATTCAATAAATTACTCTCCTTTATATTCTACAAAATAAATGTTGTTTACAGAAATCTATAGCTAAAAAATTTCAACCATGTATTAGTTTTATATTCATCCTATTGTACAATTCTTGTACGTATTGATCTAATAAGTATATAAAATATAATGTCTATAGAATGATTTAGATTTAAAAAAAAAATTTACCGACTCTTCAACCTAACGTAAGTTATGAAAAACTTTATTAATAGAAATATTCTTGTTGTTGTTATTCTCATTGTGTATGAGAACTTTTAGGTCTTCTCTACTTCCAACTCTTGAAACAACAACATATAATTGGTCATAATTGAAGACTAATTTTAGCAAATGTAGCCCAACTCTTTGCAATGAATACCCTTGATTCTTGTTTATAGACATTGCATATTGTATGGTGATGAAAAACTGTCTCCTCTATAACTTAAATGACCACTTTGATTGTGAGGGGTTTAGAACCATTCTTGATATCAAAATATTACTTCCAATATTATTACCAATTAACACTTAAGTTTCTATGATATAATTTGTCAGCTTTGCTACAATAAGTCTTGTCCCATAATTTATGCATCTACTTTCAACTTCAGTTGATGGTTTAGCATATCAGAACAATTAAGATCATTATAAACCTCTGGAATTAATAAATCTATCTGATATGATCTGTTGGGACTTATTTTGTATACAAAACTAGAGTTTAAATGTTCTCTCAGTGTCATTAATATATGACATCATATATGAATTCACTTGTTCAACATCAGTTACTTGGGGAGCAAAACAAGTGTAACTATAGATGAGATTAATAAATATTCATATTTTGTTAATTGTGTTATGAATAAAAATATATTAGAAAAAAAAAGCGTATTTAAGATAGATAATTTATTTTCATATAACAAGTATTAAATCTTCTCTGCGTAAGCCGAAGACCAAATTACAGAAGCAAAACATCCGCCAGAGAAACATAAATTTTTCGATAAGAAATTTGGTTGCAGTAAGTTCAATAATTGCTGAAGTATGAATATGTCCAAATCATCAAACACGTGAAGGCTGAAGAAGGTATTGTCACTTAGCCTGAAAATGAAACCTGGAAACATGGTATGGATTTTCGTTGTAAAAATCATATTAAGGGTATGCTAGAATTGGCCCTATTATGTAATGATAGGGCAAGCAGAGACATGTCACCTTCGAGGTGCCTATAATTTATTGCAAGATTAACTCCATTAGGTCATTGTTACCAGAAATTCTTACATGAACTATGTGTTACACTAAGTCATTTTTTTTTAAAAAAAAAAGTAATTATGATAGAAGGTTAATATTGTACTAAGTAATTTTGTGGGGAGTTCCATTTCTTAGGAGGTTGAATGTTTTAACCATTGGATTACCTTTTTTTTTTCATTAGAGTTTGTGTTCACTACTATAGAAACATATTTATACATCGATTATTTTACACATGCCATATCAATTTAGAGACCAACATCTATATAAGTGATGTTATATATTAGAACAATTCACATTAATTTTTTAACCAATATGTAAAATAAGAAATGACATTAATCTTTAATATACAGTCGATGTTTGAAAAAAATTTTACATGTTAGTTTTTTTGTAGAAAAAAATTGACGTCTTTTCTTTTTTATTAAAAATGTCAATTTTTATCACAAATTAATGTCTTTTCTTGACCACTAAAGACATTAATTTTATATAATAACCGACTTTTTTTTATCAACCACTAAATACGTTAGTTTTATATAAGAACCAATGTCGTTAGTAGACAAAAAGATGTCCGTTTTGCATGAAAATTGATGTCTTTTCTCTTAAAAAAAACTTCTTGTTAGCAACATTTTTATAAAACTCTACTCATATTTATATTTTTGTAGAAACAACCATTGAACCAAAATTTATAGTCACCAAACACAATCCCAAATTCAACAACTTCAAATATTTTATTAGATCAACAAAAAAAAATTCAAAACATTACAAAATTAATTAAAATCAAAATATGTCAAATTAACAATAATTTTATACATAATAATTATTTACTTACTTTATGAGTAAATTTCTCTCAATTATACTTCTCATTTATTTAAGTCTTTAGGATCCATTATAAAAAAAACATGATAATTTGCATTATATATTGATGGAAGTATTTAGATCTACTTTTGTTACTTCTATAAATACCACAGTAACCAACCAGGAAAAACAACCTTTTTTTTAATAAATAAATAAATATATGTGACAGTAAACAACTTGATAGAATAAATAAAAATTCTTTGTATCCTTTAAAAGGGTTTTAAGGGTTAATAGAAAAATGAAACTAATGCATATAATTAAGAGAAAGGCATACCAAGTTTTGAAATATCTTTTTGAAGCATGCAACAACATTTGCACAATAGCAAAGAAATGCATATATAACTAGTGAAATGCATATATATGTAGTTATCAAGAGTCACTTAGAGTGACAATATTATTATAGTTTATTGTATTTGGAGGTTTAAGCAAGTAAGTGAAATAAACACATAATCAAGTATAAATATCTAAAGTAAAAATTATATAGTTGCTTATATATACAATAAACACATAATTAATTACTTTCAATTTTTTTTTAATTTTTTCTTCAGGAGGATTTTCAACCTATATCTCTTTACCATGACTATTTTGCACATATAACTCTTTTAAATTGCCTTCATTATTCATCGAAGCTAGATTTGGAAATAAATGAGGGATCTCATCAATATCATTACTTATATCTTCTTCATCCCCTTCACTAGCAATCTATCGCTTCCCTTGAAGAACTACAAACCATTTCTTATGAGTCGAGTTTGTGATATAAAAATCCTATTTTGCTTAGGATGTCATTATAAACAGTTCCCCATTATAGCCTTCCTTATTAATATCCATCAATGAGAACCCTAACTCATCAACTCAGATGCCATTGTTATTCTCCGCCCATTTATATCGGAACACAAGCACCATGAATTTGATGTAGTCAAGCTCTCATGTGTTTTCAATGACCCATTAATATGACATATTCACGTATACAGGGTTTTTATCTTTCAAACTAGAAACAAGCATTGATTAAGCCACCAAAGTAACCCCCGCTATTTTGTATAGTGCTCCTTTCATCCTGTCCCTTTGTATAGAAAGAACACCCATTGATGTCATATCCATGATAAGATAAGATTTCCATGTGAGGCCTATTAGATAACCATTTTGTAGTTTCAAAAATATCATTTAGTGTTTGTTTGAACTAAAAGCAAATTCGATTCTAGAACCAAGTGTTTAGCTTGTACCCACTGTTCATTCTTTCAATGATTCTGCTCTCTTGTATGAGTCATATGCTCGTCCAAATAAGGCTCAACTTCTTCACTATTATGCAAGATGTAAAGGTGTGCTTGTACCCATATTTCACATTGATGCTTACCACTTCATCAGTGTACCTTTACTTGTAATTCTTCCATCATGACAAGACTTGGGAACTTCAATAACTTCTACATTTTATAAGTATTCACTAGATAACTCAACAACCTCTTCAATTATGTAGCCTTTAACAATACATCCTTTAGGCCGATGCCAATTGCTCACATACCTAATTAAGATTTTCATATATCACTCAAATAGGTACATCCACCTTAAATAAACTAGTTTACAGAGTTTTATCTCTCTCACTAAATGAATAACCAAATGCACCATAATATCAAAAGAGGAAGGTGGAAAATACTTCTGAAGTTGACATAACATAACAATAACTTACCTTTGCAAGTCATCCAATTTCTTAAGGTCAACAACTTTGTTACATATACATTGAAGAAAAAGCAAAGTCTAGTAATGACCTATCTTACATGTTTAGGTAATATTGATTGGATAGACTCTGATAACAGTTGTTGCATTAAAGCATGATAATCATAAGACTTCAAATCAACTGATTTCAAATTTTTCATTGAAACAAGGGTTCTAATGTTTGAAGAACACTATTGCAGCACCTTAACACCATATAGACACTTAGAGAAATTTGTTTTCTCCATTTTAGATGTAGTATGACAAACTGGAGACAAATACGCACGTTGACCATTCTTCTCTGGTACTAATTTCTTTCATATTGCCATTTCAACCAAGTTTAGTTTGACTTTAACTCCATCCATGGTCTTAACCAATTGTTCAAAAGCACTCCAATGTGATTGTCACAAATATTTTTCTTCACATGCATGGATTATGTCTAACAAATAAGATTTGCCAATATGGAAAATTAAAGAATATAGACCTCTTTTTTCACAAAATCTTGTCATTAGCAAATGTACAAGGTTTACTAAAAATGACATCAATATTTTTCACCTATTCATAAACTTGGTTTGTAGTTAATAGCATTGGAGCTTTTCCCTCATCTGGTGACCCATTGAAAGGTTTTTTTTGCCTATAATAGTGGTGGGATTAGAGAAGAAATTTTTTGTGACCAAGATACACTATCTTCTTTTCATACTTAAGTTGACAAGAAGATATATTGTTCTCACAAATTGGACATGCTTTATATCATTTGAAACTTTATGCAGACAAGTTTTCGTATGTTGGAAGTTACTTATTGTGCAAAAGACTAATGTATGCAACTGAAAAGACTCTTGATGATCTGCACTAAACACTAACACGCATTCATTCCACATCATCCTTAAGTCCAATAAGTGGTGCAAAAAAGATATCTATATCATTTCCTGGTTGTTTAGAACCCAAAATCATCAATGACAACATTATATACTTACGCTTCATACATAACCAATGAGGTAAATTGTAAATTACCAATAAAATGGGCCATGTGCTATGTTTGCTGGTTAGGTCACCATGAAGGTTTATTCTATTCATACAAAGTCTAAGCCTAAGGTTTCTTGCTTCACTACCAAATTCAAGAAACAATGAATCAAGTGTTTTCCATTAAAGAGCATTAACCAAATGTCGAAGATTATCATTAGAAATCATCCAGTTTGCATGTCATATAAAGTTATTAGCATCACTTGTATTAGTAAACATGTATTCAAACTGTAGTATTATTAGAAGATACCATAATACCTTAGCTAAAACACCTTTATTTTTCATGACATCATTTTTCATCAATTTGTAACGCGATGCCTACATTTTAGATACTCAAGTAATTTTTTGTACCCCTTTCAATACAATATACAATCATTAGGGCAAGCATATATTATCTTATACTCCATACCCATTGGGCACAAGATTTTCTCGGCCTTATAAGTACGATCCAGAAGTTCATGATCTTTAGGAAGCATATCTTTCAACACTTAAAGTAAAGCCATGGAACTTTTGTCATTTCTCCCATTCCTTGCCTTCAAGTTGAGTAATCTTAACACAATAGATAATCATGTAAATTTACTATAACCTAGATACAAGGGATTTTCTACATCACTTAACAAACTTTCAAGGATATGTTGTTACTCAATAAAATTATCTTCAACAACATTATGCACCATATTCTCCAATCGATAATCTAAACCCATATCAATTTCATCATTTTTATACCTTCCTTTGTCTTGATAACTACTAGACGTACTAAATAATTCACTTTCATCATGCCATATCCATCATGTATATAACTTTATCAATGTCATGAATAAATAAATAAATAACTTTTTACTTTTTTGGCTTTTGTTCTCTTAACATCTAATAAACTCCTCAACTCCATTTGCATATTCTTCACTTAATCGATCGATAAATATCTATTTACAATCTATGACTATCCAATCTAAATTTCAAAAAGTACATGAGTTAACAAATGATTTTAGACGAATTTAGTTTGAAAAATCCTTGAACTATAGAAATATTTCAATTTGTTCTAAATTTCAACAAATCCACAAGTCAATCAATTATGGATGGCCTTAAATTATTTAAAAAATCCTAAAATTATTTCATCAAAAATATTTCAATGTATCCTCACAATCATGATTGGCATTTTGAACTATGATTCATGATCATGATTGCAACCATAGGGTAACAGCCTGAAAGATTTTGAATTTTGGGCGATTCTAATTGCAATTTAAACTATCTTTTGTGATCATGATTACAAGCTTTTGAAAAGAAGTTAGAGAGTTTTCACTTTAGGTGGATTTGATCCAAAATTAAAAAATAACCAGGGCACACAATTAAACATAATTAGACTCAATTCATCTCATCCACACAATATTAATCATTAATAAAATTCAAAAAGAAAAATAGTTGTTATCTAAAAATAGAGAGAACAGGATGAAGAAGATTTGTTCAAACCACTAAGAGTGGGAGAGGAAGAGTGAACTTGGCTTTTATGGTTGACAAAGGAGTGAGAGTGCCTTTGAATTATTAGACCGTCAATTTTGCAAAAACTTTTCATAAATGACAAACTTTTGATGTCAATTTTTTGTTAAGATTCGACGTTTTAATGTTCATTTACACGTGTATTTCCCGTTATCACTTCTCATTTATTTTGCATTATTTTTATCTATTTTTTTGGATAACATTAAAATTTTCACAGATAAATTGCCTAAAAGCTAATTATTTTCTAAATTATTTTATCCATTAAATAATGCTTAAATTCTTAAATGATTTTGTCCAATGTAATATCATTAAATTCTTTAAATATTCCATAGTTTTAGTAAAATGTAATTATTTGATTGGGAATAGAAAAAATAATTATTAGAGAATAATTTTGTTCATAAATAAAATTAGATAAAATAATTTGAATAATGAGACTTTAGAAAAAAAATAGTTATTCACTAATATTATATCTGATTAAAATGTATAGAGACTTTAGACATTCATTTCTCTTAACTAACTCGTATTTTTCAAAAAAAAAAATAGACATCTATAATATTACATCTAATTAAAATGTATGGAGATTTTAGATGTCAAATTTTTTTAACAAAAAATGATGTCGTTTCTCTTAACTCGTATTTTTTTCAAAAAAAAAAAAAGAAAGAGATATCTAATAATACATCTAATTAAAATGTGTGGAGACTTTAATAAAAGAGATGTATAATACATTACAAATTCAATTCATTACAATACATTTACATTACAAAAAATTCAATGACATTACAAATTCGATACATTACAAAACATATAATCCGTTACAATTATTTAGCAGAATAATGTAGAAGAAACTCAACCCATTAATCTCGGATGTGATCAATTTCAACTTGAGTGTAAGGATTGGTATCTCTAAAATATTGCAAAAGTCAAAAAATAAGTTGTCATTTTTTTATAGTGATAAAATCATTTTATGGAAAACAAATATGTATAACAATGATTGCTAAATATAGATATGAATCACAAATGCATACAACAAATCACATATCCATATATCACAAAGCAATACCATATTTTTTTGTAACAGAAATCTTAACAGATTCAAATCAAACAATTAGGTCGTAAGAGTGAAATATTTTATTACTTCTAGTGGATTGTGATTTTCCTTCATTTGAGTGATTATGTTACTCATATATCTCATTATAAAGTATCCACACTTCATATTTCCTTATTGATGAATCTGAAATTACTTTGATTATTGTAAAAAATATTCAAGATGATCAAAAAACTTACTTTTAAGGTGATCCATTTTGTGTTAAGTTTTTTTCCTATAACTGCCTATGTAAAAATAAATCTTAAGACATCTGCTTAATCAAATTCATGCAAGAAACTAGAAAATTAATAAAGAAAATCTCATATAATATAAATCCCAAACTTAAATTTTAATTTATAAAACAATTCATGAGTAAATTAGGGGTGTGTTTGATATTGTTTTTGTTTTTTTGTTTTTAAAAATTGTTTCCAAAAACAATGTTTAAAAATTGTTCTGGAAAACAAAA
>JANHAO010013145.1:0-15992 GCA_026873985.1 Saraca asoca
GTACATGAAATGGTTTGCCGTGTTAAAATTATGCATTTTCATTTTACTTTATATTATTGGAATTGATGATACCATTTTTCTATGTGATAAATGGATATGGAAATGCTTTGGTAATTTCATGTATGTTTGATAACCATTGTTTACCCAAACAAGGACTTTTATATATTGTGATATAAAAAATTGTTATTTTGAGATTTATGCTACCTGATATGTTAAATTAATTGATTTGAGATATTGGATCTACTGGAGAATTCATTAGGAACCTAAGAGTGCACTTGTGATTATGTAATGGAGAGATATATGTGGTGGGACAGGGATGATAGTATGAGAATCTGACAGACATGTTAGATAGATCATGCTTATATTGAGATAGTTCCCTCTTGGATTTGCCTTTTGGGATTGCAGTCGTATATTTTGCTAGAGTAAGTATTGATAACTTTTAGAAATCTTTATTGACTTTTTTTCATATTACGTAATGATGAGTATATTTTCATGGTAGCATATTGTGATACTTATTATTATGTTTTAAAGTACTCGATTTTTCTATGGAATGATAGTTTTCATATTTATTTTGAGATTGTGGCTATTGAATGGGTAAGCATATCTTCACTGCTATATATGTTTATATTTATATATATATATATATATATACTTTCAAGCATGATTTAAAAATAGGGTTTGGGGTGAACATGAGATTATTTACTCACTGAGTTTCAATGAGACTCACCCCTTTCTTTTCTATGTTTTTCAGAGCTCCAGGATTCTCTTACCACTTCTCCACCATATAGATAACAAATTTGCTCTTTGAGTGAGTGGATCATTCCTGCGAAGCATAAAGATATATAAATGGTGCAAAATATCTAGCAATTGGTAGGATTATGTATGCATGCATGTATGTTAATTGTTAAGTGCCCAGTAGGCCATAGACTATATTGTTTTAGGCCATTGTATCTTTTTGTATTATTGTACAGGTCGTGGTGGGCATATGGCCCTTGTCTTTTTGTATGGGCTTTGAGGCCAGGTGTCCAAAAAATAAAGGAAACTCTACCGAATTTTTATTAGAATTTAATATATAAATATTTCATCGTAGATTGATGAAATAGTGAGTCGTTGGTATATTGTTTGCATTGTAAGGCTTGTAGAGGGTTCCTGATGGTGACCTTTTACACTGGTCATGTTTCATGGATCAAGGTGTGATAAAGTTGGTATCAAAGCATGGTTTAGGGTTTAGGTGCATGACAGAAGTCTCCAACTGCCAAATTAAGATTGGCATACTAAGTTTATGTTAGTGTGCCTAGGAGCACGACATATGAATAAGGATATGTTGATGTCCACACCATAAATATGTCAAAAATCTCCACAATTCCTAAATCTTTCATTTCTACTCGGATGCATAATAAATCTTCCTATTAGATGACAGGAAGGTGATATTGATGACAGCCATAATGTAAGCAATGATTAGTGTAAGAGTGGTCCTCTTCTGGTAAAGCAGAAGAGAGACTTTTTGAGGCAAGGAAAGTGTAGTAGATCTAAACATTCTTTGTTAAAAAAAAGAAGAAATGATGTTGAGTACAAAGGAAGAAACATCTAGGAAGCAAGGGCTGGTCAGCTTGGGTAAAGCTGCTATCTGAAAGCTAGCTCCCGATCAGCTCAAAAAAAATTTGGGTTGTAGGATTTCATACTTAAGCTTAGACAAGGATATAGATTTTGATATCATTGAGGTTGATTCTGGTTTTAGGGATGATGGTATCATGACAGCTTGAGGTGAAAGGGCTTTTCTGGAAATATCCAAAATTAGTAAGAGTTATTAGGTTTTGGAATTATAATAACTATGTTAATTTCTTGCACAATAATAAAAACCTTGCTAATGATGTTAGGCCCTTCTAATTATTTCAGATAGTCTACTAAATAAAGCTAGGAGAGTACAATTAGTGCGACTTTAAACATTTAATGATTTATGAAAACTATGATGTTTTAAGTGCTGAACACATGATGGATGCTGGTGCTATAAATGCACTGTTAGACATTTTAAGATCTCATCAATGTGAAAAAGCATCTGTTAGATTGCTAAAAGTTTTATTTAAAATGTCAGAGTACGAGAGATGAAGGTATCAAAGCATGCAATAGCACCTTTGTCATAGTATCTATTGGATCCACAAACCAAATTGTAGTCTGGTAAGCTTCTTATTGCTCTAGCCTTGGGAGACCTTTCCTAGTAGGAAGGTTATGCAAGATTTAGTGCTTTTGCATCTGCAAGATGTGCATTGATGCATGTGTTAGAAGATTAGCCAACTGAAGAGATGAAAATGGTAGCCATACGTGCATTGTAAAACCTTGTCATGAATAACAGGTCTAATAGGTGAGCTGTGGCAGAATCTGGTGGCATATTGGTGATTCAGGAATTGCTATGGTCTTTTAATCCAGAAGTTGCTGGACAAGTAGTATTGCTGATCAAATTTCTATTTTCTACTCGCATTCTTCTTTTTGCATCCCTCCGTTTCACTTTGTTCCTATATCTTGTACTTCCTTGTTTGCTTCGATTAATGTTGCCACCATTCAGGCCTTTCTCAGCTCAAGTTGGTAGTTATCTCCCCCTGCTACTATCACTTTTAAAGTTTGAACCCATTAAGGTCGGGGTAAACCTAGGGGCCGAGGCCATTCTAGAGGCCGAGGTAAGGTTGCACAATCGAAGTGCAGTAAAAGAGTTCCTATCTTGAGTCAGAGCCTCCTTCTATATCTAGAGCTTCAGTAGGCTTTTCTACTTCAGATGCCCTAACATGGCCTATAGACTTACAGAGAGTTATAGGTGACCTTGTGGATGAATTGGCTCAATAAATATTACAAAGGCAGCAAGAGAGGGAAGAGGCAAGAGTAGCCCCGGGTAGTTCAAGAAAAAGATTTAGATCTCAAGGCCCTTGTGGAGATTTCAAAAGGTGGATATCTATAGCCTCTGGTACATTTTCCCCTTGGAAACCTGAGCTACCCATATCCTCACAACATTTAGGTGCAGGTACTCAGAGTAGAAAACCCACAGGTGTAACTATTTTCAGTTATTGTCCTCTTGGGGAATTAAGTTCAAGCCATCTTGTGTTAGCTAGATTTAGGGCACCAAGGTTGTGCAAATTTATGGTAAAAATCACTCCAGATATTGTAAATAAAGAGCTAGAGCTTGTTATAGATGCAGATAGGTAGGCCTCTTGATAAGAAATTGCCCCTATGTTCCTACTCTGTCTAGTGGCATTGGGACTATGGGTGCATCTGGGAGTGTTCCATCTCGATTTACACCACCCATGAGACTTCCAGTGTCTAGTTCTACTGCTAGAAGGGGAAGGAAAAAAAATGAATGAATGACCCGAGAACCTGAAAAAGTGTCATCGTTGGAGTCAAAAGCCTTAGAAGATAATAGGTTGACAAATACTACAGAAGTTGTGAAATGTGACTTGATTGAAATGTCGAAGGATCCCCATATATTGGAGTCTTCTTTGGAGGGTAAGATGGCTTTGTCTGGTGATTCAAAACTTTTGTTACATGATGTTAATATAGTTGGCCCTAGTAATTGTTTGGGGAATGCTATAATTAGAAGGTATCCTCCTCGGAGAAGAGTTTCAGCAATCAGAGTGGTGCAGTGGAAGTATGGTGGGCCTATAACCCATAGGTCTTAGGAATCTCTTTTAGGGAGAATAGGAGTATGGATCAATATAACTTGTCTGTAGATGATAATTTGTTGAAAATGACAATAGATGCTGATGTGAAAAGAGTAGAAAATAATGTTCAAGCTGGATATGCTTGCTAAGGTAAGGCAGTGGAAATTTGCCTTGCTCAGATTGTATGACCTTGCTCTGCTCTGTTTGGCTACTTCCTTATTTTTGGGAAAACTAACCTCTCTGGCCAGTCCATCCAGTTCAACTGGATGAAGTTGCTCACTAATCAGCTCAGTCAAGTTAAGGAGCACAAGTGCCCAGCTATTCATTTGTTTAATCTTACTACAAGACATTCATCCAGGCACTTGGTGTTGCTAAAAATCTCAGCCTTCCATGGTCAAAGTGGCCTTTTCTCCCTCAGCAGTTACGCAGGAGCTGCATCCAATTGCTCCAACCAGTCCTACCAATTGTAGTACTCCCTAAAATTATGATTCTTGGGTACCTTATTTTGGTCACCTATTCAACGGCTTCCCGTGGGACTATAAATAAGTGCCAAAGAGTATTGCAAGTCCTTCCCTCTCATCAGCAGCGTTACTGTCCAAGATCAGCCACAAACCACTATCCTGTTGTAGTTCCTAGATGATCAAACCATTAAACTTCCCTAGTCTCAGCCAACCTCATGAACACAGTTGCCCTGTATGAGCCAGACTGCTGTTGTGTTATCCTATGCAAGTTAGGGTTATTGCATTATTCTGCATAAGCTGAAGAATTACTGCAAAGGAAGAGAAGCAGGATAAATTTAGACTAACTCTAAAAATGAAAAATGCTATTGGAAAATAAAGGAGAAAAGTGTATTAAACTTCCTGATGAACATCATCACCATCATGTTGAAACAAATTCAGAAGCATTAGTTATAGTATGTTGATGGTGAAATTTGGTTCATACAGAGATCCCAAATCTCAGCCAACGAGAGATAGTTTTGTGAATCTCAAACTACAACCTGGTTATATGAATGTGAGTAGATGCAGAAAAGCAAAGAGGGAAGGAGAAGGAAATGGAGCAACAATAGAGGTTTTTTAACGTGATTTGGCTAAAATCCTTTTTTGGATTCCTACATCCATGGTGGAGTGTTATTTTTTGAGGGAAGTGTTTTTATAAAGCTTTCTCTCTTGTCTAGCAGAGCCTTAGCTAGTATTTTTCACACACACTTTACAATGGTTCAAGCCCCTCATTTATAAAGCATGGAGGGGTACAAATATAATTTGATAGACTGCAAATATGTTACATCAAGTAATAAATGTAAAAGACATCTTGGACTCCTGCAAGTGGGTCCCTTGGACTGCTTTTTGCAGATTATCTTTACAGGTAGCTATTGGTTGGGGAAGTGTTAGAGCTTTTTTTTTTTTTTTCCTGAAACTGATGGCTAAAGTTGTGAGCTAGCTGTTGTGATGAGTTGCAAACTAGCCGCTGTGATGATCTACGAGCTAGCGGCTGTGATAAGCTGTGAGCTAGCTACTGTGATGAGCTGTGAGCTAGCTGCTGTGATGATCTGCGAGCTAGCTGTTGTGATGAGCTGAATGACTTAGGTCTCCTGGTTAAACTTGTTTGCTGGGCTTTTGCCAGCCCATTTCTTATAGTACCAGAAAATACATATAACATTAGCCTGTCCAGCTCTCAGTGCGCTTTTCGGATTGGGAGCTAAAACTTGCTGGCAAAAGCTAACACCTACATTTTCCAATTTATTCCAGACTTGTGCACTTCTGAGTTTCCCCTTTGAATATTTGTGTAATTTTGCCTTAAGGTCTTCCGATGAATTTCTCATGATTTCGATGTATTCTGTTGGATGTTCTGTGTGTTATGGAAGATAATATGTCAATCAAAATATATTTCTATGATCATAATTTGGCTGATAATGGGAATAAGCACTGGGTGTGTCCAAGCTAGAGCCCTGGAGGCTTAGTGCATTTAGCACCAGGTATGCCTAAGCAGAATTATTAGTAGCTCTGGAGGCTTAGTGCTTTTAGCACCAGGTGTGCCCGAGCTTGCTTTGGAGGCTTAGTGCATTTAGCACCAGGTGTGCCCGAGCAGGATTATTAGTAGCTCTGGAGGCTCAGTGCTTTTAGCACCAGGTGTGCCTGAGCAGAATTATTAGTAGCTCTGGAGGCTTAGTACTTTTAGCACTAGGTGTGCCCGAGCTTGCTCTGGAGGCTTATTGCATTTAGCACTAGGTGTGCCCGAGCAAGATTATTAGTAGCTCTGGAGGCTCAGTGCTTTTAGCACCAGGTGTGCTCGAGCTTGCTCCGGAGGCCTAGTACTTTTAGCACCAGGTGTGCCCAAACTTGCTCTGGAGGCTTAGTGTATTTAGCATTAGGTGTGCCCAAGCAGGATTATTAATAGCTCTAGAGGCTTAGTGCTTTTAGCATTAGGTGTGCCCCGAGCTTGCTTTGGAGGCTTAGTACTTTTAGCACCAGGTGTCCCCGAGCTTGCTTTGGAGGCTTAGTGCTTTTAGCACTAAGTGTGCCCGAGTTTGCTCTGGAGGCTTAGTGCATTAAACACCAGGTGTGCCCAAGCTTACTCTGGAGGCTTAGTGCATTTAGCACCAGGTGTGCCCAAGCTTACTCTGGAGGCTTAGTGCATTTAGCACCAGGTGTGCCTGAATAGAATTATTAGTAGCTTTGGAGGCTTAGTGCTTTTAGCACCAGGTGTGCCCGAGCTAGTAAGATGAGTAATTGATCGCACGAGAGCTGTGAGTCTCCAATTTGCATGAAAGCTACAAGTAATAGATTGCATGAGAGCTGCAAGTTTTTGGCCAGCAATTTTGTTACTTAGATGGGCAATGAATTCTAGCCCCCCATTCTATCATGAATTGCATGTTCAGTGGGCCGTATCAATGTGTCTCCAGATAACCAATCATGAATAGGACAAAGCATATCTGACGGGCATCTTTGATAAGTTACACCATGGCCTGATTAAGTTGAATGTTCCTTCTAAGTTAGATAGGCGAGAGCTCACTTCTGATATGATTTCCTATTGAACGAGGACACCACTTTGGCTCTGCAAAAAAGAGGACAAGAACTAGCCATCAATGAGCATCTATTGCAAGGGCAGGAAATTGTGTCCAGCTCACTCAAATATATAAGAAATGATATGTCAGCCACGATGCTGTCACGGTAGGCGGTTGCCATAATTTAAAATTTTGATCGGTCTGGCACTGAGTTCGCAGAGACTGTAGACATGATCCTAAGGTTATTTAGGGTGCCCTTCTTCTCGTGATGTTTTGCGACTGTTCTTAAACCATATTGTTGACTTCAAGGCGTGGAGTGGTGCATGTTGCCGAGGGCATCGTCGGCTATTATAGGTTCTAATGTAAAATGCCACATCCTATCATGACAATGTATAAGAAGATGCGCACGTGGATTCTTCTCTGGGCTATCATCATATATGCTGTTTACATTTGTTGCTTTTGAGCACGACCTCCACTCCATTCCTTTCAAGTCGAAAGACCAGCAATCATTCTGACACTGATAGTTTGGTGCGAACGGAGGAGTAATAACATAGGTAATTGCAGTAACTTTGATACAAGCTTTGTTCATTTGTCTTGAGCTTGCAGAGGCCAAAGACATGAGCATGAGGACACTGGAGATTCGATGGGGGAGGCTTTTGGTTTCCTCGGGACTTAGCCTCAAATATGGCTACTCAGTTGCAGTCGCTGGTTGCGGTAGATATCCTGTGCACGTGAGCTCGTCACCTAATCATTAATGCATGGCTCTCAAGTGTGAGCTCTGTTGATTACCCTAACCATGCAAGTTCCTCATCAAGCTTAGTCTCATTGCACAAGACCATGATGAGCCACTACGTGGCAAATGTGAGAGCTCATCTTTGGATTGGACAACTACATGGCCGAGCTCAGAACCTTATTCCTGTTCTGGCAGCAAAGAGTGACGACCTCACCTTTGAAATAACTGTGAATGGAATTTCTTTCCCTCAAATAATTCCATCTCTGCACTTAAAAATGAGTTTCGAACCATATGAAAACATCTCGCTGCAGCCCCTAGCCTGAATCGCCATTACTTGGTTTGGTTAAGTCTGTAATCTAGAGTTATGGCTGAAATAAATGGATGGCAGTAGCCAGTTTCTGGAGCGGTTCCGATAGTGTTGTTGCATAAAGCTAGCTTAGAGAGTGACACAGCGAATCCATCTTGGCAATTTTACCCCACAGTTCAGAAACTTTTATCTTGATGACTTGAGGACTGCCTGATATGAACTGGGCAGGTTCATAAACCGATCCATTCTAAGAATGGGTTGAATACACCAACAGCAGAGAAGAAGCATCCTAGTGCCTCCTTTGCATGCGCAGACACAGATTAGGTAGTCAGAACCTTCACGTAATCTAATTCCCCCAGGCTCTTAATCTCATTACGTGGCCACTGCATGTGAGTCTTAAGACTCTTGACACCAACTCAGGCTGCTTGGCCATTATTGTGAGCTTGCTATCCAGTTCGCCATCTGCATGGTTACAGGGGGAATGGCTCACGTCAAATCTCATCTTATTTCATGGCCATTGAGAGCTTGTGATTGGGTTGAGCTGATGTGGGGTGTCGCTGCGAGGATCGAGATATTGCATGGTCACGAGCTCATTGTCGTGCAAACTGCTGTGTGTCTTACGAGCTTATCATTAAAACGAGATGCTGCGGGGTGACGAAGACTTGGCCAGAGGAGTATACTTCAGTGTGGTATGTTTTAGCTTGATGTGGGAGGATACAGGCATTAGGGAAAGAGGATCATTCTAGTTCCCGCTGTCCATAGTGTTTTTCGTAGCAATGTGCAACACTTTGACCTTTTACGGAGTGGGAAAGTTTCTTGAAGTTTCTAAACCTTGGTAGTCATCATATACAAACTTTTCCCATAGCACAAAAGCTTCAAGCCTTGATCCAGGAGAGTTCATTGCTTCCGTGCTTTGGAACCGAAATAGGATTTCAAACACAGCTGCCTTGGATGCACGTCAGCTTGATGCGGTCCCAGATATATTTCAGTTTGCGAGGATGGCAAGAGGTTTGTTTAGTATGTGAGCTCATTATCGGACCTTATTGTCGCATAGTCATTGCAAGCTTCTTCATGGTTACTGCATGGGCTAGCCGTCATTAGCTCATCATTAGAGGTTTTTTTTTTTTGCTGCATGGTCATCGTGTGAGGGACCATTTTCAGATCCAATTCTGAGTTTGATGCCAAACCCGAGTGCTGTAGCAATATCAGTCCTGAAAAGTGGGTTTCTCAGGGATGTTTCCCTACTTACTCTGAACAAAGTTCTTAGTCATTGGTATGGTGGCTTGCTAAACTTGTTCGTAGACAGTCCTAAGGCAGGTAGATGGCATCTCGTTGGTGGTGTTATGGTGAATGCGTGTTAGCTTAGTGCGATTCAGCTCGACACTTCTTTGGGTGTACTTCAGTCTGATCCTATAGCATGGCACCATGCTCATATCCAGAACCAAACTTAAGATGAGGCTGTTGCTATGAGTTCATCGTCCCAGTCACTGCATGTTATGCAAGCTCGTGATCCTTGTTATTGCACGGCCAGCTTGCGTGAGCTTCACACCGATCCCAGATGCTCAATGGCTTTATGAGCTAATCATCTAGTCTCGAGCTTATTATTGAACCTTGGCTCATTCGTGTGCTTGGCTCATTCATGTGTCAACTATTTGGGCTCACCTACTATCCTGCTGCACAGTTATTACATGGCTACAGGGTAAACTTTGTTATTGGTCCATGTCAAGTCCTGATTTCATTATGTGGCTGCTGGGAGCTTGCGATTGAATCGAGCTATTGTGGGTTACTACCGTGAGGATTGAGATGCTATATGGCTATGAGCACGTTTACGTGTGAACTGCTGCATGGCCTCAAGCTTGACGTTGAAACGAGCTGTGACTGGGTGTGACCATCTTTTTGGAACTCTGTGAGAAGGGGTTGTCTCCTTATGTTTTTGCTTTCAATTCACTCATTAATGGTTTCTAATCATGTCACTTACATAGTTCTTCTTGACCAACACTGTAAAGATCAAGTCATAGAGAAAGCTAAACAGCTCTTTATTGAGATGCAGACCAAAAATCTGAACCCAATTGTGAATTTCGGTGCATATAGTAGCCTTATACTGTCCTTGTACAATAATGAACAATTTTTTGAGGTTTTGAGTTTGCTTAAGGAAATGAATTGTTGTGGTTGCTAGCTAAATGTTACTAGGTGTCACACAACAGCTTGTGCTTTCCAAAGAGTAGGTAGTAAAGGCAAACTCACAGGGGTCTTTGACTGCATGTTGCACATTGGGTGGGTATCAAATGTCACTAGCTTGACTAACTTAATAGATGGAGAAACAATTGATGGAGATGACTCCGACAATTTGAAGGAAATGACTTAAAGACCGTTTTCTATGTCAATAACTCTTTAGTAGAAGCAGTTTCATTCTTCGATTTTGCCACTACTACGAAGAAACACCTTGGTTGTGTGCAGTGTCCATAAAGAGCCAAAGAAATAAGTCTTTCATTGCATGGCCGACGCGTAAACTCATCATTTTGCTTTGCTGTTAGGCTGCTATGCAAGCTTGTTGCCTTAATGGTTGCATGGCGACCCTGCTTACACCTGGAGTCGGACTCAAAAAGGCGTTACTATCATTATTATTTTTTGGGGTGGCTGTAGTAATAGGTTCATGCAATTCTCCTAACTTGCTAACACATGCCTTACTCATGGAACTGTGTCGAACACGCTTTAGTTTGGTGGACTTCAGCTTGGTCCCACAACTTGCTACGTAACTCGACATCAAGCTCTCGTCCAGAATTGAGCTTAGAAGGACACGGTCTTCATATGAGCTCTGGCTCACACAGATGGCTGCATGTGCAAACCCGATGTTGCATTGTCTATATATGGCTAGAGCGCGTGAGCTTCGTAGTCGGCATTCTGCATGCATGAGCTCATTGCCTTATTGTCAATGCATAGCTCTTAGGTGAGGGCTCTATTGGTCTTCTACCCATGCAAGCTCTTCATCGAACTCAGTCTCATTGCACGGATGCGTAAGCTCACACTCAAGATATCATCATATTTAACTTAGCTGATAGCCATACCTTTTTATGACACTCCACTCAACAAGAGTTAGCCTTGGAATACTCCCTAGTCCAACATGGTTTAAGTAATCCATGAACTCCCTTTTGGCAAACCATGGATAATTGATTGCACCATAAAACCATTCAAAGGCACACCATCTATGAACCTTATAAGAAAATGAGCAATTAGAAAGCTTTTCCTTGGAATAATAGTGCCCGGTCTTGGAGGTGGGTAGAGTATTTATTGGGTTGCCTTTTCGATGTGCTCTTGGAAGACCTCTCTTTTGGCATGAATGCTCTCTGTAGAGTCATTTTATATCTAGTCCGTAAACCACTCTCATGTAGCTACATTGCATGATCATGGTGCCATCACAGCACCAAAATTGGGCATTTACATAACCACTATGTATAAGCTCGTGAGTCACGGTACAAACCCATCTGCAACATGATCGAGAGCTTTTCAATGATCCGAGCCATTGTATGGCTATTGCACAGTCCCATGCGAGTCTAGGGAGCCTTTGGCTTTATTTGATGTTGCCTTAGAAGCACCACAGTTCACAGAGTGACTAAAGGTGGTTTAGCTGATGGAATATACTTTAGTTGGCGAGGATGGTTAATCGTCTAGCTTATGGAGGCCACATGATCGTGTGATGTCACATTCTATATACTCCAACTTGTTATGCCTCAGTTTGCCAGACCTTATTTCATGACTATCGTAGGTAAGCTCTGTTGATATCCTGAATGCTGCATGATTGCATGAATTCATCATGAACTGAGTCACTAAGGTTGTTACACATGCTAACACATGGTTGTTGTATGGGCTTTGCTATCAAGCTGAACCACTGTATGATTGCTATGTGAGCCCCTCACTCTAGGTTCCTGTTTTGCTTGGTGTTGAACTCGGAGGACAGAAGGAATGAACTTGTTAGAAAAGTGAGTGTAGGCATTCTTTTTGGTTACACCATCAGCCAAAAGCATATCTCATGCACCACATTCTGGCATTAGCGTCCCTTTTGGTGATATAGGTCCATTGCATGTGAATTTGGCTCCCAGCCGAGACCATATGATAAGACTGCAAGCTCGCCACTGGGTCGGGCCTTGCTGCGAAGTGTTGAGTCTATCACTCAGCCCAGTTCCAAAGCGTGTCTGTACGGGTATGACATTGTTTCCAGACTGCATGGTCACTGCAGGGACTTGCTATCAACTTGAGTAACTTCGTAGCTATGCAAGCTCTTTACGAGACCAAACTGCTACATAGTAGTGGGGGTCGAGATGCTATCCACTGGTGCATATCAAATCCGACTTCATCTTATGGCTACATGAGCTCATCTTTAAGCTGAGGTATTGCATATCGTTGCATGAGCTCATCAAGTTTCTGCATGGCCTTTTGGGTGAGCTCTACTGTTATATGCTGAAGAAAGCTCGTCATCCTAATCCTTGAGCTCCAAGTAGCATGCGATTGCTACATGCGAGCACGTCATATACTTCACGGCTGTGCGAGCTCATCACTTCTACCGTCTCCTAGCCATCACATTTACGTCTGGAACCATGTCAGACTAGTGTTGCCGCCATGAGCTCGTTGGGTCATCCATGCACGGCTTGAGTGCGCGGACTGAGCTATTGCATGGACTACAAGGAACGACTGTAGCATGCAGTGAGCTTGGCATCGAATGGACATGAGCGTGCTGCTGTGGCAAGTTCTACATGGCTATGCGCATGAGCTCATCCCCAAGTTCACGATAGTGCAAGCTCGTTGCTACTTGGACTGCGGAGATCAAGCTTATAGTTGAGAGCTTATTGCTGCCATGTCGTAATGGCAGAGGGTAGGTCTGTTGTCAAAACATCTTGATGCATAGTGACATCAAGCATGGCTAGAGTGCGAGCTCATCTCCAAGCCAGATCACTGGACACTGAGTTCGGCTTCATGCTACCATCATGAGTTCCCACAAGCTACTGCTATGGCTAGAGAATGTAGGTGGCAGTGATTGGTTGAGTGACAAATAAGGCAGTTGGAAGTTGAATGAATCGCTAGAAAAGGAGAAAAGGTTGGTAGTCTGCTGGCTTGTATACTGTTCTTCAATGAAGGCAAGATCAGGTTTGGTCCAACTGGAGGAACAGTGGCTTGCGTGTGGTCACTACAAGCAGAATGAAAACCAATCATTTGGTCCTTCACTGGTCAGCTACAAATTGAACCAAAAAGAACGTTGGCTTATCGATTTCATTTGGACCAGTCATTATAGCGAAAATTAACCAGGATGCAGATGAGGTCCCACTGGGCATGCCAAAATGTTGATGGTGAAATTTGGTTTGTACGGAGATCTCAAATCTCAGCCAACGAGAGATAGTTCTGTGAACCTCAAACTACAACTTGGTTATATGAATGTGAGATAGATGCAGAAAAGTAAAAAGGGAAGGAGAAGGAAATGGAGCAACAACAGAGGTTTTTTAATGTGGTTCGGCTAAAATCCTTTTTTGGCTTCTTACGTCCATGGTGGAGTATTATTTTCTGAGGGAAGTGTTTTTACAAAACTTTCTCTCTTGTCTAGCAGAGCCTTAGCTGGTATTTTTCACACACATTTTACAATGGTTCAAGCCCCCCATTTATAAAAGCATGGAGGGGTGCTAATATAATTTGATAGACTGCAAATATGTTATATCAAGTAATAAATGTAAAAGACAGCTTGGACTCCTATAGGTTACTTTCTGTGGGTGGGCCCCTTCGATTACTTTTTGCAGATTGTCTTTACAGGTAGATATTGACTGGGGAAGTGTTAGAGCTTTTTTTCTAAAACTGATAGCTAGAGCTGCGAGCTAACTGCTGTGATGAGCTACGAGCTAGCTGTTGTAGCAGCTGTGATGATCTACAAGCTAGCTACTATGATGAGCTGAATGACTTAGGCCTCCCAGTTAAACTTGTTTGTTGGGTTTTTGTCAGCCCATTTCTTATAGTACCAAAAAATACATATAACATAGTACATAGTCATGATGTTGTACAGTGGGAGAGATGTCAAGGAAGGAGACAGTAGCCTACCAAGGAGTCTAAAGTCATTGGATGAAGCCTTTAAAAGTGTATGGTTGTCAGCTTGAGTTGAAAAGAAATTCCAGTGCATGGGATATCACATCAGACAGGTTAGTTATGCTCAGTTTGATGTCTGAATTAGAATGTCCTTGGAGGTCTGGTGAAAGTTCCTTTAAAACCAAACCTATTTAAATTGAGGGTACATAACTAAGCAAAGGAAAGAAAGTTAATTTTTCTACATATCTTGAAAAGTCTAAAGTCACTTTCAAGACTAGAAAAGAAGTGCTGCTTCTAAAGAAACTGGTTAGCTAGTAATTTGGGAAAAGAACCACTCTTAAAACCCTAATGGAAATATTGAAGAATTTCAACTAGTTCCAATAACACTTGATTTCAATGTAAATGTTTTTCCTATTAGTCATGATAGTTTTAACGATCATGATAATGAGTCGAATGTGACTCGAAACAAAGTGAGAGAGATACGCTACCTATTTCGAGCTGTTTGTAGAAAGCTTTTGTAGGAAGAAAAAGCAAAGTTAAAAGATGGAGTGAATAACCATAAAAAGGGTTGATTTACGAGCATCAAAGATTTTTTAGGAGAAAGGAAAATATGTTATTATAGGTTAGTAGATCTTAAGACTTGTCCCTAGAGTGGAAGTTGGTGATGAATTCTAGTATAGAGTGGAGCTTATCATAATTTGTCTTCATCATTAGACCCAAGGTGGCATGGATTACATGAAGCATAATGGAAAGATCTCAGCAACTAGTATTGTTTCATCAGGGGGTTATGCTGATGATATGGGGATAATTCAGATGTCATGGGCAAGGGGGAAATGTTATGAACACTGATAAAGAACCTAAAAATCAAAAGCTTGAGCTGGGCAATTGTGCTTTACAGAACAACAGTGAGGAGAAAAATCCTGTTAGGGTGATATGTGGCTCTATGAGAGAACCATAGGAAAAAGGAAATAACTTGGGAGCCTGTGTCCTCATGATGCATAGATACCCCTAACTGTTTGAGTGATGTGTTGGTATAGACCTTCACTCATTATGACTATGTTCCTAGAGTTCGAGGATGAATTCTTTTGTTAGGGGGAAGAGTTTGTAATACCTCACAAAAAAAGGGAAAAAAAATGTTACTAAGGGACCGAAGTGAAAATTGTTAATTTTTCATTGGGACTGTATTATAATTTTTCTTTTTCTAGAAGGACCTTTTTGAAAACACTGGCAAGTTAATAGGGTCAAACTATAATTTTTCCCATTTTCTTTTATGTATAAATTTTTCCAGTTAGCTTTCTTCCTTGCATGATCAGCTTCAGCCAAACCCTTCCTTATCTGGCATTTTCCAGTAGTCTGCTTCGACTTGTCTATTATTCGACGATCTCCAGCTACCGTCCACCTTCCTTCGAGCTCTTTAGCATCCCTTTGTCTTCCCCCTCTGACATTTTCTTAGCGGCCTGCTATTCCTTCAGCTTGAGGCCGAAGCTTCCCGATCGGCTACTCTGCCTTTTTAGCGAGCTTTTTCTTTTCGGTCCGACCGCCTTGGGCCATTGGTCACCTCCTCACCCTTCTCAAGTCACTTTCTGGCCAGCTCTTCTCCAGCTCCTTAATAGAAACTCATGGCTTGTCTCCTCCTTCTCTGGCTTACTGATCATCCAACAGCTTCAATAGGCTTACCAATGGCGATCCAGCTTTAGTCGGGCTACCTACCTGTACTTTGGAAGGTGGTGAGTAATCCTAAAATAAAAGATTTATTTTATAGTAATTTTATGGCAAGTTTTCAAGATATGTTAGTTAAAATCCTCACTGTGCAAAGTTAAAGAAAGATGGAAATTTTCTTATGGATTTGTTCTAGATAAATTCTTATCAATGAACCAAGCACACTAACATCAGATCTTTGGAGATCCGATAGAAAAATCCAAGTTCAATAACTTGATCTTTTCAAGTGAGCTAATCTAAAATCTTAAGGAGCAATTAGACCATTCCAAGAAGTGTCTAAGTTGAGTGGATAATCCTCCTCACTTAATAGTCCCATTTGTAAATATGAAGCAATTTTATTATATAAAATATTATTAGTCCTTTTAAATAATGGGATTTTCCTATACATTAAAGTGGTTTCAAAAGTATATCTATATATTGTATGTGTACATGAAATGGTTTATCGTGCTAAAATTATGCATTTTCATTTTGCTTTATATTATTGGAATTGATGATACCATTTTTCTATGTGATAAATGGATATGGAAA
>JANHAO010013146.1:0-16006 GCA_026873985.1 Saraca asoca
TAGGAAAACTAGCTAATACATTGAGCTTTTGATGTGTTTGCTTCTTGGCTGAATCTTGACTACTTAGGATAGATTCATTAATCATATCAAGGCTTCTTGTTATGGTTTTCATCAATTGAATGAACCTTGAGTGACCAAGGATGCATTAATCTCAAGTTAGTTGGTTCCTTTGGCTGGTTGCATGTGTTGTTGTCTTTGTTTCTATTTTATGTTAGTTTAGCTTAGTTTTTAGTTCTGCCAACCCCTCCAATTCAGCTTCTAATATCATTGATAATATCATCCTAAAATAGTCCTTGGGTTTGACCTGGGTTGCCTATGCTACAAGTTAGTTTAGATAGCTTCATTTTATAAATTTCTAATTCGATCGGCCTCGACATGCTTCGATTAGTGACCTCGCTTCATAGCGAGCTCATTTATCTGGAGCTTGAAGATGTTCTTCGAATTGATTCACCCTCTGAAATAACTCTTCTACAAGCAGGTCTCATATCAGAGATCGTTGATTCTCCTGGTTACAACTGCAGCGACCTAGAATGTGCTCTTTACCACCCATACCTGAATATCAGGCTTGGTGCTATTGGTGATCGTTTCCAGGTACGACGACTTTGGCCTACCTTTGGAAGCCCTAAACCTAGCTTTGTACTAATGCGGTGACTGCTCTTGTCAGCTCTCTCATCATATTTTCTAGCTTCTCCTTGCATTGAAGCCAGGCTTGGATTCCTTCGCTCCCATTTGTGATAGAGGCAGGTTGAAAGGAGTTGGCTAGGGGCAAAAAGCCAATGGCACCTATAATAGGGGCTATTGAAGAATCTTTCAAAGAAATGTGACCCTCTAGCGAGTTAACTTGAGCATTTGAAGCTCTTGTGGTTCTCCTTCTGGCCATCGTAATTGAACAAAGGATTAAATAGAAAACAAAGGATTAACCAGTACACAGATGGGTCCCACTAGATGTGCCAAAATATTGACGATAGATTTTGATAAACCCAAATTCAGCTAACAGAAGGGGTTCTTTCGAGACCCAAGCTGTTTCCCAGTTGTTTAGGTGGCGAGTGACAAGAGATGGTGGGAGGAAGGAGAGAAAAGTTGGAACATGAAGGTTTAATGTGGTTCAGCTAAATCCTGACAGCATCAAACCTTACGTCCACGGAAGTGTTTTATTAATCTGAGGAAGTTTTTACAAAGCTTTTGGCTATAGTTTCAGGCAAAGTTTCTGCTAGTGTTCTACTACTTACTTTCTCTCTCTCTTTATAATGGCTCTAGCCCCCCATTTATAGAAGCATGGAGGGTACAAATGGAACTAAATAAATTGTATATTTGTTACATCAAATATTAAATGTACAAGACTGCCTAGAGTACTGTAAACTGGCTTCTGTAAGTTGCTTTCTACGTGTGGGACCTGATGGTTGTATTTTGCAAAATGGCGGTGCAAGTTATTTGTTGGACTTATGCTTAACCTCAATGAGCTTCTGGCTAGGTAAGACTTCGTCCTAGCGAGCTTGAGCTCGTATGCTGGGGCTGTTACTAGTTTGCGACCTCGAGCTTGTTCAGCTAGTGAGCTAGGATCCTTAGTGAGCTAAAGTCCTTTGCGTAGCAAGATCGCGGTCTAGCGAACTTGTTCCTTTTGCTGGACTTGGGCTTCTACCAGCCCACTTCATAGAGCCAAATTCTCCTTACAACAATATTCAATTAAAAAAGTGATTTTCACTAAATTTTTCAATGAAAGTGCTACACTTGTCAATAATATATATGATAAATTTTGAAGCAATCATGTGAGAAGAATAGATCGGTTGTGTGATGAGTGGTAGGAAGCACAAGTTGGTCATGTGTTTCATACGTAATTAAATAACTGTCATAACTAATTTCAACTGCATGGCACATTTATATAAATGTTGACATCTAGCAATAGCTGTCATTAGCTAATGATAGCTATATTTTCGTAACCTAAACCACTCAACGGTCGACACGTGATTGTATCTCATTGATTAGTTGATTTTACTTTGGCTCTATATAAAAACTCAGGTATACATTTTATGATAACTTTTGTTTTGAATATGATCATGTGGATTGACTTAGTTGTTATAGAGGCCTTGGTGGCCATTGTCGACTGAGCCCTTGTGTGTAGGATCCTTCCACCTCAATTATCACATTTCGTCATTCTCCATCACTATTTTGTCGGTCTTTGACAAAGTTCAGGATGAGTTTCATTAATTGGCCTTGTCTTCGATCTAATTCTACAAATTTTTCTCATATTTTTCATGAATCTTGATTATATTATCATCATTGTAAATGTTACATGCAGATATGAGGTACTTTTCATTTTATAATTTATTCAATGATCTATCATGATCTATGATCTTTCATTCAAAATATTGTTTCAAAATAATTATGATCAGAAGACCTTTAATAATTATCTAGAATCACTAAGATCTCTTACGATCTTTAGCGATCTCTTGTGAAATTTGCTAATTTCTAATGATTTTTATGTACTTAATATCTTTTAGTTCACCATAATCTTCTATCTACATGAATTCTCATTTTGTGCACTTATCAATAAGCATGATGACCAATAGTAAAAAATATGGCATTTGATAAATCTAAAATTAATAAGAGGAGTCATTATTTGAAAATAGAGATGTAAGATTTTCTTGAAAATTTTCTAATCCTTCGTTAACCTTTTTACAATGCCAAATGTTTGCGAATAGTCACTATAAGATGCAATAATCACATCACTGATTATTGATCGCACGGTCTAGCATTGAATAGAGACAATCAATCAATCACAACAATCTTTCAAGGACTCTTTCACATGTAGAACACAGGGAGGGATGTTTGAATAGGAATTTTGAACATGAAATATTCCATTATAAAAATTAGCAATTCCTAGAAGAGTTAGAGTTCATAAGGAATGAACTTTAGCGAAATATTAATTGCATAGTTACACCGTCGAAATGAATATTATGAGCACCATCCTCATGACAAAAGGCCATTTCATGACCACACTTTGGAATATGAGAATGAGGACTCTTGGGGATTGGATTATCATAGAGAACGAACATGGCAGTAAGAGGATCAACCAATTGGTAGGGCTAGATGTGATTATTGTGAAGAAGACGGCAAGAATGAAAATCATCCATTCATTTAAAAAAAAAATGAATGTTTTGGTCCTACAAAAATTTAAAGCTCCAACAAACTTGGAGTCATATGATAGCACTACCAACCCTCAGGAACACATATAGGCTTTTTCACATCACAATATTGTTATCTAGTGCACCTGATGCCACTATGTGTAGAGCATTCTTCACAACATTAAGAAGGTTAGACTTTTTTGGTTTATGGGTTTAAGACCTAATTCAATATAGAGGTTTAAATAGTTGGTTGATAAATTTCTGGCTTACTTTGTAGTGTCCATGTACACCCCTAGAAGAAATTCTTATAGGCTTATATGGATATTTTTCAAATGAATACAAAACCTCACAATGGGCACCAATGAAGAAATATCATTTTTCGGTACTTGCAAAATAGGAAAAAGTGGCCAATGTTAGGACTTTGAAGAGCACTCCAATGATCAAGTAGTGTAATCATAGATCATAATATTCTAGTGAGAGTGGGAGAAATGACCTTATATAGGAGGGTGGTAGCTAGTAGTTAGGTGATTCTTGTTTTAGCTCCATAATAATAATATTTATCACTTGTCCCCCTCTGAGTTTGTGAACAAGGCTTAAGCAAGTGCTTGCAAGAAGAAGTCGATCATATTACTTTTAAACTAATTGTTTTTATTGTCTGATGTGAGCTATTTATGCTATTCAAATCTTTAATTGTATGATGTGACTAACTAATCGATTAGATGATGTCAATGAACTGTTGATAACTAGTTAATCTTTTGAACCGTGTAGATGAATTGATGGTCAATCTGTTGGACTGTGGGAATCCTTGGAAGAACTGATGATCAATTACTTTGGCTATGTAGCTAAACTGATGATTAGTCTTTGGACTTGAATGGTTAGTTTCCAGGCCTCGATTGGTCTCAGGGCTGGATGATAGGCATTTGGACATTGATAGGCCTCTGTACTTGTGTAATCAACCTGTGGATCTTGATGGGTCTTGGGACCTGTGTAATTAGACTGTGGACCTTGATAGGTCTCGGGACTTGGATGATTTGATGGTGTTAGCCTTCTTTTTTGCTTTGAATTTTGGATCAATAACCTTATGATCTAACAATATCAATCTTCTTAGTAGATTATGCTTCTAGAATAAGTGTTGAATTTTGCACATTTTTATGTCTTCGCATAAAAAGAATAATAGTGAGTTAGCATATAATTATATCAATTTTCAATTTTAAATTGTAGTCAAAGTGTCACAACCTAAATCCCTACCCATGACCGGCATGAATATCAATCCCTGATTGATATCACTAACCTCTAACCTATTTCTATTATCCATTGTTGTTCATACTTGCATCAATATTTTCTAATCATATCTAATTAAAAAAAAGGAAAAAAAACACATTGAAATATGAACGTAATTTTTATAATTTACAAGACATTGCCTAAATATGGTACATGCCACTAGGAACATCATTGTTAGTGGTTTTACATCAAGTTTTCCAAAAATATGATTTAAAAGCTGTTATAGGTGATTTTTGACCTCGCAAAGCAGAACAAAAGCTAAGTCCAAGATGATCAGCTTGATGAAGATGAGGACGCTAAGTCGGGCGCGTATATCCAATAGCCAACTTTGTGCGAGCTTGCTTCACTATAAGCAAGCCCAACCTCGCTGGTCGAAGGCCAACAAGCGACCGAAGGCCAAAGGTTCTAGTTCATAAGGTGCGAACCCCAACCAGAAACTTGTTGAGCGAAAGACAAGCTTACGTCACACCCAATAGATAGGGGTCCCACCTGCAGAAAGCAACCTATAGAAAGTAACCTGTAGAAACTGATTTGCAGGACTTCATTCTGTCTTGCACAATAAATGCTTGATGTAATAGATTTACAACATGTAAAATTACTATTGTAGCCTCCTCTCCTCTATAAATAGGGAGAAGGTGATCATTGTAAGGCAAGCAAAAATTGCTATATTGAAGCTTTATAAAAATTTACTCCAAACCAATAACATTATCATGGACGTATGGACCGGCGCTACCTGATTTTGACTGAACCACGTTAAAAGCTCTATGTTTTTTGTTGTTTCTCTTCCTTTTCTGGTTTCCTATTTCATATTCGCTACATTGGTAACTGGATTACAGTTTGAGTCCTAGAAGAACCTCTTTAGTTAGCTGGATTTTGGTAGAACCAAAATCTACTGTCAACAAAAGCCAAAAGTTATCTCTTACACTACCTCAAATGTCCACTCAAGAGCAAGGTAAATCAAATAGTTAGATTAACCTATAACTTATCATAGAACAAAAAGTATAGGTTAAACTAACTAAGCCTTCATGGAAACCCTATGGCCCTACTATATACAAGATTTTAAAAGATTAGCAAAAAAAAAAAAAAACTTGATGGTAGATCCCCTAAGGATCAAACCATCCCATGACCATCATTAATAAAATATTAAGGGGTTTTAGGGGTATAATCTCTACTTCATACAAGACTTTGCATCTTGCTAGGTTCAGTATGCTAACATAATGAATCCTAACTTCATAAGCTCTTAAAGGACTTGCTACAGTGGTTATGAACATATCAGCAATTACTTCAATGGAATTAGCATCCATCCTTATGTTCTAATGGAGGAACGGTGACAATATTATGAGAATCTTAAAAATGGTCCAAAGAAGAGTGAGCTTGGGGCTCAGTGAGATAAATGCCTATCTAACTTATGAATTTACCAATAATAACAAATGCATATACATTAAAGCAAATGTAATCATATTTCATACTAGAATTAATAGTCAAGTCATAAGGTCATAGAAACTAACCTTTGAATAGCATTACACAATATTATCATCAACACCACAAAAATAATCATGATTTTCTTATGGGCTCATGCAGTCATCATCAGACCTCATATTTTTCAAATTATTTCATCATATCACTGGATCATATCATTTCAGCATTTCATAGAAAAATAATTCATATAAGTAAGTAGAATAAATAAACAAAATCACATATAGCCTTGGACTTCTTGAAGGTTTGGGATCACATATAGCCCTAGACTTCTTGATCGTTTGCATCTTCAGGCAAGCAGACTTGTCTTCTGAACTAAATTAGCTCGAGTTGAATTAAACTCCTCATATTTGACTCTGGTGATTCTAATCATGATTCTACTTGAATTTTCAATTTCTGGGCTCATGATCATGCTCATGATTCTAATCACACATCCAAATTCATATAAGTTTATACTGCAAGTACACATTCCTACAAGGATAACTCTCAGTTTCTTAATCGAGCTTTATGAGCTATCTCAACTATCCTTTAATCACAAAGGAACTAAGCATAAAACTAAGCTTTTCCAATCAAAAAACCATATTTATAACAACTACTACAATCAAACTCAATCTATGACATATGACCACATAATACGCATTTTTTCCTTAACATAAACAATAATTCAATGGCTCACAATCAATTAGTTATTTTCTAACTCACAAAAGAGGAAAAAATTACTTATATAAGTGGTAGAGAAAAGAGAGGTAAAGAGGATCCAATAAAGGTTTTCAATACTCTTCATGGACAAAGAAGAAGGGTATGTTAGATTCTTGGATTTTCTAGAGGTTTATTTCATCAAGTAGTCAAATACTATTAGATTATGTTTTCATTCCATAGAAATAAGCTTGAAATAAAAGATTTAAGTCCTAAAAACACTAAAAATTCATATGGGTTTATAAGGTGAATAGTGAAAATGAATAGTAACTTTTGGATTAAAAAATTCATAACTCAAGTTATACTTGATAAATCAACAAGATTTTGATACCAATTTGAAGAAGATGATGAGAGAAATTAGTACCAAAAATATGAAAAATTATCATGAAGGAATGACATGCTTACATGAAGAGAGAGCTTATGTAGTGAGAGAAAGTTTGACTCTAAGTTGAGCTTGGAAAATGTTGCATAAAATGTAATAAAGTGGCATGAAGAAGAAAAAGGAAATCGACTTTGGAGGTCAAAATGGGAAAATAAAAGTTAACCTTTGCTTTTTGATTGCTTCTTTAACAAGCCTCCTAACTCATCCTTTAATGAATTTACAAATTTTTTCAATTTTGAGTCCAAATTTAACATCTATCAAAGTAGTAATAATTTTTTCAGGGGGCAAGTGCCTTATCCCTTTTTTTTCCCCTTAGCCAATCTTGCATCAAATAGCCATTGCAAAGTGATGCTTTCTATCAATTTCTATTGAGATCTAAAATTTTCTTCACACTTTCTTGGAATGTGACAAATGATACAGCCAAGTCTTTTAAAAGGGGGAACCTAGAGAGAAATTCTGAGATAGAAGTAGAATTTGTATTGAGATTTAACAAATATAGAGTTAACTTTATAAGCTAATGATAGTTCATCATATCCTTTCTTCCCTTAGTTAACAAATTGAGAGTATGTAGACTTGATGTGTTCATCTTGATTTCCATACCTAACCCCTCACTATAAAAAAATTGTCTTCAGCGATAATTTTTTTTTTTGTGAATTTAGTAACGGTTATAGTTTGTGATGATTTTTAGAATCGCTGCAAATATATGGGTTGGAAACTATTTCGCGACAGTTTTTGCAAACTACTAGAAAAGTAAACATAGCAGCAGTTTTGGTTGCATTTTTTTATTAAGAAATTATTTTTGTGGCGGTTTTGTAAGGTAATTAGCAATGGTTTTCATTAAAATAAAAAAATATATTTTAACAGTGCTTTTCTAATGTATTTAGTGGTGGTTATCCTTTCATTTTTTTTAAAAAAAAATTAGTGGTTTTTTATGCAGTTAATGGCAATTTTTCGTGATTTTTTTTTAAAAAAATTTGGTTTTAGCGATAGTTTTTGTTGCATTTAGTGGCAATTTTCCAAATTTTTTTTAAAAAAAATGTTGCTACAATTGATTTTCAGATTTTTTTTCTTGCCCAAATTTTTCATGTATCTATTAATCTGCTACAAGAATAATTTATAATAAATCTATATATTTTAATATAAATGAAATTGAATGCAAATTTCATATTAATAATAGGAATTTAAATATTTGTTAGTCAAATATTATAATTTACGAGTTGAAATATAATGTGAGAATAATCGAAATGTAGAAATCACAATGGCATGTCATGATTAGTGGAGGAAGAACGCCTTGCTTTTGTGACATGTCTACTTCTTGCATCTGGTGGTTGTAAAATAAAATTAGTTTATAAAATTAGTTTAAGTTATTATGCTAACCTTAAGATTAACTAGAAACACATTAAAATTTATTATGCATGTCCTATAAAGCTTCTTTGCAACATTTACTATGGGAAACCCTTCTTTAAAACCTGAATTTTAAAAAATAATTTGTAGAAGCTAGCTGTAACTTATGATTTATATGCAGCAAATACAGCAACAACAAACACAGTTAATCTGTTATCAACAATTAACAAACATATAATTAGTGATTCTCTAGTTCCTATCTGATATAGATGTAGCATTCATAAGGCATTAGCATCTGAATGCAAACCAACCCCCTGAGTCAGCAATAAATAGAGTGCATTATGTTTGTTTAGAGCACAAAGTTGGTTCATTACTCCACATTACTATATTTGTTTCAAAATGCATGCATTTGACTATAGTGCCCTAACCACTAATGAAGCCTGAAAGCCTCTAGAGGGTAATCAAATAGTAACAGATCATTGCATGTAATGTATAAACTCATTGATGATCTAGCTCAATGGATCACTGGAAAAACCTATTATAAGACTTGGCGAGAATAGGAAAAGGAAAATAAATTACTAGCTAACTTTCATACACACATAACTAACCCTGAGAAAGTGATAAGTGTACATAAGGCTAGTTCCATAATTTTTTTACTTCCATTTCTGCCCCTTGTTTTGGCTTAAGTATTAATATATACTACCAAACTTGAATATTAAAAATTGATGAGTCATAACAACTTATGATTTATATATAGCATTAACAATCAACAAACATAGCCAATCCATTATCAACAAGTAGAGAGAAGAATAGAAATTTATCGGTGGAGGGTGGGCTATCAAATTAGCAATTTCATTAGGTACTATCCTAAATGTTCTTTGAAAAATTGATGCCAATGCTCTTTCCATAGCCATTTGCCTTTCACACTTAGAAGTGAACTCTGACTCTAAACTCTGGACTTTTGCTTGCATCTACGGCTCAATAGAACTACTAGTATCAAATGTCATGCCATTAAAATGCTAAGAAGCTCTTCCAAACACATTTGAAGTAGATGGTCCAAAGCTCAAACCTCAAACCTAACTAGAGTGCTTTTTCCCAAATATATTTGCCATGGCATCATCACATGACATGGTCTGAGATTGCAAAGAAAGGTCTTGGGACAAAGTCTCCCCAATTTGCTCCTGCAAAAGCAAAATATCCACTACATTAGCCCATTTGTGAATGTGCAATTCCTATAACATAAAACATGAAGCAAAAACTAACCCCTATATCTTTTGCTGCTTGACATAAGTGTCATCCAGTTTCTTATGAACATGAAATCATAGTTCTATTCTTCCCACCGAATGACCTAACTTGTCAGCCTATATAAGAACATATATTAATTTAGATAGTATATCTCAACTTAGATAATGTATCAATACTTAAATAACAAAGTGTAGAAGAAAACCAATTTAGCCCTTTTCCTAGCAAAGCTTTTAGAGCCAACTATGTGTGGAACTAGTTGCTTTTGATGATTTGATGCATTTTTCTTACATATCTCCTGTAATAAGAAGGAATTATTATTATTGACATTTGCATATACATTTTAATTAAATAGTGTAATTACATTAGATATTACCTTATACTTTTCCTCACTATTTTTGTTAACAAAAGTCTTCCATTGATCCCCAAGGAACCCCATCTATGACCTTTTCATACATTTTCTCTATAGTTAATAAGGAATCATTGAACTCATGCCATATAGCCTTGTAGTCCTTCCACTTTCTGCCCAAGTTCTTAAGTGTCCAACTCCTTGCAACAGAATCTACTACATTAAAGTGAAGCCTCAACTTCAAAGAATAAAGGAAATAACTTTTATTAGTTTATATAATGAGTATGATGTCAAATATAAATACAATGCACAATTTTTTTACTACCTTGATTTCTTTATCAAATATTTCAATCTTCTAAGCCTTAGGAACATTCCTCCAATCAGTATAAGTGATTAGGAGGTTAATAGGCTTAGAAGCCAATAGTCCCAAAATATGCCCATATATGCCAGTAACATCTTTGGTTGATGCACTATACTCATCAAAAAGGATAAATATCTTCTAATTCTTTAGTTCCCATACATCCATTGTCTTCATGTTGACAATCTTTCGAGATTCGTTAGGATCTATTTTATAAATGAATGTTTAATTAGTATAATTAGATATAATAAATATTATCCATCAATGACACACTTACGTATAACCATGACTCTCCAGTAGCCTCTGAGTGGTGGGACATCTATTAGTGGTTGTTGGGATCGTTCATCATCAACTACCCTTTGTTGAGATGGGGAAGGGTCTGATGCCACATGCTAGAATGGTGAAGAATTCATTGGTGACTCATGCTATATTGGTTGAAGAAGCTTAGTAGTGTGATGTTGTAAAGGCTCAAAATAAGCATGTGACGGAGCTTGTGGTGGATCATGTGATGTAAGGCATGATTTGCTTAGGTTTCTAAACCACTTTTTCTGTGGCATAGCTACAAAAAGTTTAATGATAGAAGTTAAAGACTTGAAAAAGATAAGTAAAAATATAATTCTAACAAGTAGTAAAATTAAAATTAAATATAACTAATGATCAACATTAAATATTGAAACAAATGAATAGAATAAACAAATGTAGTGCCTATCCTTACGTAATTATAATTCTAGGTATTTTGTTCTTCATTGTCCATATTGTCCTCTGCATCTGACATAACCATGGCCTCATCATCTACATCCTCTCTCACAAGGCTTATGGTTTCAATATCATCAGAGAAGAACATTTAAAAGTCTTGTGCAATAAGTGGCTTAGTCTCATAAATTGTTTCTTCCATATCCTCACCCATATCATACAAATCTTTTGGTTTTAAGTGGACAACAACATTCCAATCTTAATCCACTTCATCATTCATATAGTATACCATTTATGCTTATGAAGTTAATATGTATAAATCATGCTCTTCAAGCTTACCAGTATGAATCAGATGAGAGAAGTTCATAAAAATAAATTGTAATAGATCTTTTCTTATATCCCTGTTGGTATTGACCCATTTACATTTGAATAAAACAATAGTAAATTGGTCATGGTAGTTTAAGTCAATGATATCAACTAGTTTTCCATAGTACCCTAACTCTACAATTGTAAAAATTTCACTATTCTAAGTTTTCAACCCTTCTTCCTGATCAACTATGCAAAACTTGAAGCCATTAATGTTGTAAGCATTAAACCACTTCATTTGTTAAAGAGGTCCTTGAGCCAGAAACTTTAAATCATAACACACCTTTGTGCAATTATCGACGTTCATCATATATAAAGATTGCATATTGTAACATATTACTTACATAGATTAAAATTGAAAAATTATAGACAAATGAAGACAATCAAACTTACGTAGTGAGTAAACCATTCAACAACTTCCTTATTAGTAGCTTTTGTTATATCTACCTCTAATCGAGTTCGACTCCTATGTCATCTTTTTGTTTGAGTCCTTAAGTCCTCAATGAATGGGTCAACTATCAAGCAATTAAACAACACATATTTATGCATTTGTCTTAACTCCAATTGTGTTAGCATAAAACTTGAGGCCTGTCCAATTGGTCGACCTATGTTTGGAAAGATAGATGACTTTTGATAGGAGTTAGCATGATTAGAGTTGTCATGAACCCATCTAACTTGATTGAATCTTGTCTTGATTCCATCCAAATACCTTAAACATAAAGTAAGACATTCCTCAGCTAAGTAACCTTCGGCTATGGAGCTTTCCAGTTGAGCCCTATTTTTCACATAAGACTTTAAATGTCCCAAGTACCTATTAAGTACAAAGTAAAACATACAAATATGATTAGCTAAGCATTCAATTACTAGTATTGCAATTATTGTTGAAAATAAATCAAATATACACACCTTTCAATGGGATACATCCATTGATAATGTATGAGTCCTCCACATTTTGCTTCTTCAATAAGATGAACAATCAAATGAACCATTACAATAAAGAATGATGGAGGAAATTACATTTCCATATGGCAAAGTGTGAGTACAATTCTTTCTTAAAGCTTGTCAAGCTTAATTGGATTCAATAATTTAATGCAATGGTATTTGAAGAATGAACACAACTTAACTAAAATTGCATTTACTTTCTTTGGTAACAAATTGCGTAATGCCATTGGTAATAATTGCTCCATAAGAATATATGAATCATGACTTTTCAATCTAGAGACCTTACGATGTCTTAAATCAATACATCTTGAAATATTGCTCGAATATCCATGAGGCACTTTCATATTCTTCAATCTATGGAGAAATACATCCTTTTGGGCATTTGACATTGCAAAAGTGTTAAAGGGTACTTTCTGTTTTCATTAGCCTATAGATCTTGCCTTACATTCATTGTTTGTAGGTCTTTACAAGCATTAAGATAGTCCTTCATTTTCCCTTATTCATTGAGCAAAGTATAATCACATTATCACACACATTTTTCTCAATATGCATAACATCAAGATAGTGACCTAGCAAATTAAATTCCCAATATGGAAGCTAGAAAAATATACTCTTCTTCTTCCATTATTGTGTTTGACTTTCATCTATTGATGTACTTTGAGATCTTTTTCCTGCTTCTTTCATGTCATGCACCTTTCCATATATGATATCAATATTTTATGTTTCAAAATGTCAAAATCCAATAATATTTTTGGTGGCTTTCTCAATTTTGAGTTTCCATTGAATCGAGACTTATTAGACCTAAATCTATGAGATACATCTAGAAAGTGCCAATAACACATAAAGCACCACTTTTTAGTATATGGAAGACGTTGAGGCCCAAAGTTAAAGTTACAAATTGGGCAAGCTAAGCTAGTGTGAGTGTTACACCCACACAAGTTTCTAAGTCCAGAAAAGTCATTAATTGTCCATATTAGAGCTGAATGCATTTTGAACATTTTATTTGTTGATGCATCATATGTTTCCACACCATCATTTCATAACTCTTACAATTTTTGGATAAGTGGTTGGAGGTAGACATCTATGTCATTCCCAGGCATTTGCTTTCTTGGAACAATCATTGAGATGATGAAAGAGGCCTGCTTTATACATATCCAAGGAGGCAAGTTGTGGGGGATTAAAATAACTGGCCATATGCTATAATTGGTGCTTAAATTTTGATAGGGGTTAAAACCATCACTAGCAAGGCCAAGTCGCACATTCTGTGGATTTGAAGAAAATTTTGGGTTTGATCATCAAACCTCTTCCATGCTTTAGAATTCCTTGGATGTCTCATTAAACCGTCGTTATTACTCCTCACAGCATGCCACTTCATGTGCTCTGTAGTTTTAGATGACATGAATAATCTTTGCAAATATGGCTTGAGTAGAAAGTAACATAACAATTTTGTAAGAGTTTTCTTCCCCTTATTTTTACTCTCAGGTGTAGCTTTTCCATTATTGTTGCCCTTTAGTTTCCATCTAAAAGTATGACATCTCTTATATTCTTGTCTATCTACAACATCTCCCCAATAAAGTATGCAATCATTTGAACATGCATGTATCTTTGTGTAATTGACTCCGAGCTTGTTAATAATTTTCTGAGCCTTATAGAAAGATTCAGGGATCTTTGCATAAGCAAATGCATCATCTAGCAACTCTAATATCATGGACATTACTTTATTAGTAATCCTGCACAAGCACTTAATATGATAGAGTTTGACTAGAAAAGAGAGCTTTGGGTACTTGGAGCACCTTTTATATAATTCCTGATTTCCATTTCTAACTAACTCATAAAATTCTCTAGTTTGTTCACTCTAAATCGCATTTCCTCATCTTCAATAATTGGTTCTGGTAGTATATCAGGTTCATGCAAGTTGTGTCTAGAGATCCCAAATGCATCATTTATCATTCTTTGAATTGAATTCTCATTGGATCATGTTGTAGATGCTTCATTGCCATGATACCCACAAGTTGAAGTGTCTACAACTATTGATTCCCCATGCCAAATCCACTTTATGTATCCAACTGAAATTGTTTCAATATCAAGTGTTCATATACCTCATTTCTAGTCAACCATTGACATTTTATTCTCCATTTAACGGATCAAGTTAAAATTGTAAAATTCAAAAAATCTTCTAAACCCTTAGCATATTCAGTTGCATTCCTAGGCAAAGTAATCAAAGATTTGTCCATTACCATGATTAGTACATTACCTACCCAAGAGTGAAAATTATAAAAGGCTCATTAGATCTAACTAGAACAAGTCTAGTCCTAAGATCTTTTATCATGTCTAAAAGATTGAAATCCAAGATTTGTCTTAAACCAGTTCATTGTCTGAGATTTTTAATGTATAAGTAATTAGGTGATGGTCTATGATGGGGCATTCGGATGGTAGGTTTTTCATTTTTAACTGATTAAAATAATTATTAAAGAATTAATAAATCATTTAATATTTTAAATAATTATTTAAAGTTTAAATTAATAAATAATTTTTAAGTAATTAAAATAATTAGTAAATAATTATTAACTAATTAATAAATTTTTATTTAATATTTTAAATAATTATTATAATTAAAATAATAAATAATTAAAACTATTAAATAATTTTCAACTAATTTTTAAGTAATTGAGATAAATAAGATTCATTTACAGAATAAAAAATTCATTGAAACGTAAATAATTGGAGATGTTAGGCTTAATACAACTTAGAGATCATCTTAATTAGGGTCTAATTTTCTTGGGCTCATTTCCATAGCCCAATTCATTCTATTCGGGTTTTCACTCCCAACTCGTTAACATACCATCACTTGTACAGTGATAAATCTTTTGTCTTGATATATTTATTTTTGTATATAATAAATTTTAAATACTATTGACTAGATAAAATTATTTATAAAATACTATCGAATCTAATTTTTAAATATTTATATTACCTCATTGTATGAACAAAGTTCAGCTATTGATATGAATAGAAATCTTCATCAAGAACAATGGCCACCAGATCCAAAACCTCACAGAAAAGAGCAGTACAACTGCAAAGCAAAGAGGCCATTGAATAGCAATGCAAAGAGGCCGTTAAATGAACAGAAATGATTGGAATACAGAATACACTAGTTGTTCAGAGTCAATACTACAAAAAACTCCGAATCCCCACAGTATACTGTGCACTTGACGCTTCCTTTTCAGTCTATAATTTCAACTTTAAATATTAGATGAAGATATCCCTTGTAACCTCTTACAGACAATAAGTAAGTAACTTATTTAATTCCATACATGTTACCTTGTAAACTCAGCAAACAAAGAATGAGAATTACTCAAGATCATGCAATTTCCGTTGGAAATGTTCTAAATTTGAATACAATTAATTAGTAAGCAATCATTGGACACAATGTTTTTTCTCTTTGTGTCGAGAATCCAATGTTTTGACCATAAACACAGAATATATATTCAAATTTTGAGAAGCACCGCTCTGCCTTGGCTCCCAAATAGTACTTTGACTGACTTACATGTATATCCCTCCAAACAATTTAGGTTATATATACAATTTAATTGGCGGAGGGTGGCTGGAGTGGTCATTTCATTTATTCCAAAAGCGAAAAGGGGTCCAATAAAAAATAAATCAATAGAGTTGAATTTCAAATAATCCTTCTCCAGTCATGGACTGTTAAATACAGGGTTAACATATACAATTAATTCTATCCTTTAAAATAGAAA